>CCAG010018985.1:0-14954 GCA_001077435.1 Glossina morsitans morsitans | reverse complement strand
CTCTTAGAAAAAAAAAAACAATGGACTGCTGTCTTCCCAACCATTTTCATTATTGTGGCTTAGTTACATGTATTGAAGAGAAGTCTTCCCATGTAGTTATGAGGTGTTTATCTCAATTTCCTTTCTGTTATAAGCAGTTCTGTATGTGTTTTGACATTATTTCTAAGGTAACATACTTAAATCCTCAATAATTAAAAAATTTTTTCTCCATCCACTGTGTAACTAATGTCTTATACTTTATCCTATACTTTAACTCATAAAGAATTAGTACTTCCAGTTCCCTTAATGAAGTCCAGTAAATTGTTGTGAAAAATTCGTAAACAATAAAATGCATTCCAACGACCTTGCTGGGCAATTCAATCAGGTGTAGAAATGAGTGGGTATGTAATCGGTGGCAACTCTGCCAAACCTTGTCAACCTTATATCCATGATTTTATTTACTTGGCCATCACTGCGCACAAATCACAAAAAAAGATTTTTAAAGGCTTAGTTATGACGTTGAAATTCTTCTTGCCCAGGAAAAGCTAACAAATTCTGTGCTATCCGAGCATGTGTTCTTGACTTTATTCGAGTTATATGCCTAAGGAAGGAGTAGAGTGAGAGTTGCAACAAATGCAACGAAGCATTATCCTACGGGGAAACGGATTTTTTTTTTTTTTTTTTTTTTTTTTGATGCACCCACAGGATATCTATCCTACAACACGTTCTTCATATCTTCTGTAAGTAAGTTTTTTCTTTTCACTAAAATTTTGCGAACCTTCCTCTCCAATTGCAGTTTCCAGTCTAAGATAGTGCAACAATACGGCGAACGAGCTTTGACTTCCAATCTTTTCATTGAGAATTGTTCAGAATATTAAGACCAGCGTAGGCTGTGTACTTTATCGAGGTTAACTTGATAGCATAATAGCAAATATTTACAAAACCAGTCCATTCAGACCAGTTGACGTTAGTGGACTTTTTTAGAAAATGCTTCATAAAGGCAAGAAATTAATTACTCTTCCCCGTCCTTCCTCGTCCTTGTTGGATGCCTAATTTTTTTCCTTTTTTGTATACAGCTCTGATGTACGTTTTTTGTACCCATCACCCAAGTATGAGGGGTATATTGTCAAAAAGTTTGCAGGATCCAGAAAGAAGCTTCAGAGATAAAGTCGAAGACGCGCAATTATAATTTTCTTACCTGCTTTTTTTGTGCCTGTAGCCTTGTAGACCCCTTAACAGCACCGGGCGAACATAATATTAATAAAATATTTAACTTTATTAAAATGACTAAACTAACCGCCCACTCTTCTACTTTCCGTAAGCAACAGAGCCGATACCTTAGTTCTGCAATTTGTTCCTTTGGCCCAAATAAACCATAATAATAATAATAAAAATGATAACAACAAAAAAAGAGAAGAAGAGTTCTTTAAGCCAACTCTGTTTTTATCATTCTTCTTTATTGCAAGCTGCCCTTTTCATTTTATAGTTTTGTTAGTTCTTTCGGTGCAGGAGAGTTGTCTCTAATTCTTTACTTTTCATTTTATCATTGCTTAAACCCCTTGGTTCACTGACTTGTTCTTACCGAGAAGTCTTGTGCAGGACAAATGCGCTCTCCACAAAGGAAAGTAAAAAGCTTTGCTATATAATCAACAACACCCAACACCAATGGCCCAATGTGTTCCTCAAGATACCTATCGTATTGAATATATTCCGTATCATTATCAAATTATTGTTTTTTTACTGAGTCATTCCCCCGCGTTCGATAGGAGACAAAATGAAAGGTATTATCTAAGATGCTAGTCTTACTTTCAAAAAGTCATGGTTCAATTCTTATTTTACCCACTGATTTCTCACAAAAAAAAACATGTTCGGCAAGAAATTATCGTTTTACCAATTGATTTAAAAGAAAAAAGTGCTAACTATGTTGCATGATTCGTTGATTTTCAGAAGCGATTAGTCAATCAGATAATTAACACATGAGTGAACGTGAAATCAAATTTCATACCAATAGATGTCCTGTAGGTTTCACGTTTCTTCGTTTATATTTGTGTTTGCGAGTTCAAATCTCAATGCGGTAGATTCGACTCTGGGCGTAGTTATAGTGAGTGCTCGGTCGGTACAGGCACTTATCGATTGGCCACACACTCACTAGGGCTGCGGCCGCTTCCCTATCTCCTTCTCCTTCCACACATCTTTGCGACCGTCAACATATGAGACGAATAGGGAACATCTCCTGAGTGATTGGTCATATAATAAAAAAAAAAAACCAAATTTTGGACGCCTGCTCATGCCGATTTAGCTCTGTCTTCTAGCTGCCGAGAAGGATGTATTGATCACTGGGGTCACTGGTCGGTAAAATGTGTCATACTTTCCGGTCCAGGTGAAGTCTATTCAAAAGCTTCGATTTTCTTTGGCTCACGCGTCCAGTTATGCCGTAATTGCAGGCAGCTGCGTATCATAGCTCTCTGATCCTCTTGTGAACCGCGGCCATTGCGAAGAGGAATTTTCAAAAGTCGGGCCGGCATATAAGACAACAGTGGCTACCTGTGGTATTAGAATATCTGCGGTAGGTTTTCCACAGGAAAAGCAGAAAATATCAATACAGCAGGCGACTATTCTCTTCAGCCCATGTACCAGTCGAAGAGTTGTTGTCATAGATCCACTGCCAATGGCATAGCCAATGATATCTATGTTGCCATAGAGTTTTCAATACCCTAGGGAAGACCCTTGTCATGCTTTCGAGTCTAGCTGCGATACTTCCCTGATAGTACCATTATAGAGAAAACAAGACCAACAGGTAACTGAGGGCTCATAGTTCCATACAGTCTCCGTCTCTCAATCTTCACAGTCTCGTTCCCTTATCGGTATCAGCACACTATTTGGACTATTGTGTTGCCTACAAACATATTTCCGGTTACCTCATGCATGTTACAATAGAAGCGTCTAGCTTTTGAATTTTGAATTTGATTTGAAAACGGATTTTTTTATTGGCGGATGATCGTGAGAGAGAGGTATGAACGGAAATTTTCCAAACTTTCGTTTCTGCCGGGCATCTTTCAAAAAAAAGAAGGAAAAAGAAAAGCTAAAGCTCTTCCAAGAGTTGAATGATAACTTCAGTGCTTACTTTCAAGCTTAGTTGCAGTATTCCAAAGTGATACTACTGTACATTATCATCGTCGTTATCATTATTATCGTTACGTTAAGTACGTAGACACAATAACTATATGCATAGTTATAAAGTTATGAAGTTACTCATACACTAGCGCAGACAAACGCACGCACATATATTCATATGCAGAGTAATATAAATAAAATAATAAAACATCAGCCATCACCAGGAAACCACTTGTAAGAGAAATCTTTTTCGTTATATACATTCCTCTTTTTTTTCTTTTGCAACGATATGTAAGAGGAATTACACAACAACAAAAAACATTAATAAAACGGCACAAGCAAAAAAAAAAAAATTGTCTTGCGTACAAAATTGTTTTATGAACTATAAAGATGTACATGTGCTTACAATAAGTATGCGAGCGATTTTATGCACAAGGGCGTACGTGTGTATCAGTATATGTGTGTTTGCCTGTGTATGGACATGAACAATAGATAGATTAAATGGAAATTGTGTCTTTTCGCTGTGGCGAACGCATTCTGCGTTTTCCTTTTTATAAATTTTTAACCATACCCAACGATGTTGTCATGTTGAACAAACAAAAGTATTAATTTCTTGGGCTTTCAGAGCATCTTCAGCATTTTTTCCTTACTTTCCTTTTTTTTTCTTTTTTGTTGTTTTTTTGTGCTTGGTTTTGGTTTTGCTCCTTGTTTTCATATTTATATATACGTTTGTTGTCATTTCTCATTCACAGCGGGACGTTGGTCGGCCTGGAGTGAATGGAGTTCATGCTCTTCCGAATGCATACAAATTCGTCGCCGGAAATGTATCGCAAGTACCGCTACTGTCATCATAGATGACGATGATGCAAGCCTAGGTATTAATGTTGGCAGCCTAAGCAGCAGCAACGGCCTAGCAGCTAGCGGTGGTGGTGGCATCATTAGCAGCAGTGCTGGCAATAGCAATGTTGGTAATGGTGGTGGCGGCGTTAATGGCAAGGCTCAGTGTAGCGGAAAAGACATACAGACAGCCGAATGTCGAGGGGAACACTGTCAGATTGGCAAAGATGGTGAGTTAAGTTATTGTTTATGGAGCATTAGGAGTTACAAAAAAAAAGGACGAGAAGAGGAGAACGAGATGAATGGGCCGTTTTTTTTTTTTTTTGGTTGGGGAGACTCGGGCAAAAGCAGAAGGATTTCAACATTAGAGAGTTTATTGTTTTGTTGTGTTGTTTACATTACTGATGAAACTCATTGTTGTCGTCATTATTGCTGCTGTTGTTGTTGTTATTGCCGTTTCTTTACTGCTTATGACACATAACTGTTTTATGCAACATCCTTAAAAGACTTTCATGTGTGGCATTTTTTATGTCTGTCATCTGGATTTTATTACTTTTTGTCCGCTGCGTAGAATGAGGGTGAAGATGACACACGAATGCAGAACGAAAGTATTATAAATTGAAATCTAGCCGTGCATTTTAATGGCTAAATAAACAGCACAGATAATAATCACAACTTTAAGGTTCTTAAATACAGTCACGCAAACAATTAACCAACCATTAAAATAGGTCATGAGGCAGTGAGATGATAAATATCTCATGCAATATACATACGCAATCTGCCAACCCCGCTTCCATTCATGCGTTCACGTCAATGATTTTTAAATTAATTAAATCGACATGGGTGACGATTTCATTTGCAGATTTCGATTGGACTCTTTACTTGGGTTTGGCATTTATAACTGCGGTCTTTTTCGCCTTCGGAGCTGCTTTAATATGTTGCGCTCGTCGTGGTATAAGAGTTAATCAACATTATGGTATGACTCGAACAGGTACCGTTACAATGCATACAACCAACAAAGCGAGGGGAAAAATTATTTTTTTGGTCATTTCCTTTGTTTATAGTAATGGATCCCAAATATTTACCGGATATAAGTAAAAAGGATATGCGTATACATATCGAAACCACCAACGATAATTATGATTATGCTAGTCCAGGTCACAGATTTCTGCCGCCTTCACATCATGGCGTCTGCTCGGTCTCAGAACATCATTACGATGTTCCCAATTTATCAGCTAAGTAGGTTTGCTTCGCGTCCTAATATAAGCTTTAATTACTAAGAAAAAAATATCGGTTTTTCTTGCAGTTATGTTAATCCTATAGACGATTTGAGCGCTGACTATCTCACCGACACGCCGGATACTTCTACTGTTGATACATGTAAGTATTAGTTTTTTTCTATACGACTTTTCGATAAGGACGCTTCTCACTGAATTTCGTCTCGAATAAGTACAAAACAAAAAACTTATTCAATGTGTTTCGACACCAAAACTACCACCTTTTCGTGTTAACAATGGCATTTGAGCTAGTTCTGCGTAGGAAATATAAGTTTACTGAGTCATCACAAACGGTCATCGAAGAATTCATTTTTGTGGGTATAATTGCGTGTTATGTAGGAATTCGGTTTTGCTGACTTAATTAAAAGAACAATAAGAAAGCCGTTAAATCGATAGGACACTTCATCTTATAGAATAGTTCCCGGAAGAAATGAATCATCTGGATTAGATAACGCTCCCACCGCATTACTCGTGCGTATTTGCTTTTGTGGTGGTTGCGTGAATAAATGTTTGCTTTCTTCTACGGGAGAGTGTAAGTAAGTAAGCTGTGGGATGCTGTATAAAAGTGCGACTGCTTCATTTGGAAATTCTGCCTTCGACCTATAAGCAACAATCTAAGTCACCGCACTAAAGCGTGCATGATGTATTTCCTGGAGCTTTGAATAGGTGTAGCTCTGTGCTAAAAAAACAAAACTTGCAAGCCACATTGCTTTTCCCGCTTAATTCAAGCTTTATAGTTCTCATCTACTCCTGGTTTTAAAGTGTTTACCGGATGCCAGTTGTGCAGATGAGCGATTGGAGGCAATTTAAAATCCACTTTCTCTCTCAATAATGTATAAAACACGCGACACCTGATATGTATCTGTTGACACGAACCTCTCTCCTCAATTTTCTCTTCGCACATAACGCTTGCGAACGGTGAATATGTTACGATATCCAAAGTCGAAATAACCATAACGCAGAGTACAATAGACGCAGAGAATTATAAGAAAAAACTGAATATCTTTGAGCGCCCCACTTGGAGTGGTCAGTTGGGTATTACCATTTTCCCCCATCGACACCATCGTTAGCGGAAGCTACCAACAATAGCTGATGCAATTTGGACGAAGAACAGAAGCAATATGTTAGTAGTTATGGTAGGGTTGTTAACACATAAAGCAACATTCACTCAGGAAACTTTTGCAGTTCTGACCTGGAATCTCTTAGCCTCCCTGCTGTCGCCAGCATCCATTACATTACATCTTACAATCTACATGGATTCCAATAGACGACTTACTATATTATTATTGCTGTAAAGTATAAATTCTAAAGATTATTGAAAATTTTGCGTACAGCTACGATATCAACCGTTGATGGTTCAATATTAAGTTGCGATTTCCGTTTCTAACCGGCCACAACAACGTTTAGTCAGTGTATTGGGGTGATCAATAACTTCATCACTTATAATTACGGTATTTTCTTGGTCTTCACCTTTGACTTTGCGGCAAAAATCGCTGTCCTTCTCTATGTTTAGATTGGGGACTAACCGACGGAAATTATGATGTAATGATTATGCGACTTCAGATGAAACTGTCGTGCACAAAACACTACTACGCTACTACTACACTACTAATTAGTCACAGCTCCGTGTGTTGTATAAAAATGTGTTTCGTACAAATGGCATATTCTGACGTAGCCATTAAAATCGAGGCGCTCTGAGTACTTAAATAGCATTTATTTCATTTTTTGCACTCTTTCTTCTTCTTCGCATGTAATCGTTAGAAAGTGTAGAAGACAATATGAGATGTTCGAGTACAAAATGCTCAAACTTAGTTAGATGGTAGATTTTGGGCAAGTTAAAGAGTAGCAGTAGTTATCTTAAACGAAAATTGGGAGCCCTTAAGAAAAGTTCGTAGACTTTAGATTCAAGGAATTGAAACACTAATAATTTCTATTTTTTGTAGCTAACTCAACATATGAAGGAAACGGCAAACTCGGTGGCTGCCATTCAGCCTCTAAAAGCTCTACTTACGATCAACTGAATTGTAGCGGTGGCTCGCTTTCTTTATATGCCGGGGAAATCATGCTTTACATACCCGAACACTCAATTGGCAAGAATATGCGTAAACATGTCTCGCTGATGCTGCTTAGTGATGAAACTTCGCGTATAAATATACCGAGCACCGAAACGATTTTGGTAACCAGTATTATAATACATTGCTCGCCTCGCAATTACACGTTTCTCAAGCCAGTCATATTGAAAATTCCCCATTGTTTAGTGGATCCGGATTTGTGGACCGTTTCGATTTATCATGCCGATAACGATCATGATGATCTGAATGTAAATTGGCGTAAAATTATTGCTGTAGGCGAGGAGACCATTAACACACCTGTATTCGTACAATTAGAACCTCAGCATGTTTACATAATGACCGAACAATTGGGTCGTTTTGTGGTAGTAGCAGAACCGAAGCTATCAACAACAACACCTTTGGAGAACTCTTTGAAAATGCGTTTACTAGCTTTTAGTCAATTTACACCGAGTAGCACAAATTGTAGCGTGCGTATCTATATAGTCAAAGATTTCCCTAATAGTCGGGATCTCTGCACCAGCATAGAATCTAAATTGGGCGGCTCATTTATGGGTGAAAGTGAACCGTTCGCATTCTTTTTAAATAACGGTAGCATGAATATACGTTTACGTAATGCCGATATCGAATTGTGGGATTCGGATTGCGAGTTGGATTTACACGAACAGATTATACCTTATAATCATATCTTAAGTAATAATTCGGTGCTGCATTGTGAATTTATTATAAAACGTAATGAACTTTTATATGCTGCCGTTAATTTACAAATCGATTTTGCTCAATACAGTGATAGTCATTTATATAGTGAAGTGCATTCCTTTAGTATAACAAGACAACCTACTAATATTCAAACATCAACGCCGCCTGCCTCCCTCGAACGTCAGGCGACCGTGACTATAGACAGTCATGGCAATTATGTGAATGAAGCGAGTCTACCGTTAAATGGCGTACATTTACCGCACGATACAAAACGTCGAATATGCTCAGCTTTAGATCCGCCAAGAGAAGATGAACGCGATTGGCGTTTATTGGCGAAAAAATTGAATACAGATCGTTATATAGCCTATTTTGCCACTAAACCCTCACCCACCGAACAAATTTTAAATTTGTGGGAATGCCGCGCTAGTCAACGTACATCGCCCGCTCATACTATCGTTGAATTGTTAATGATACTTAAAGATATGGAAAGGCAAGATGTCATGGATATTATAACCGAAACTATCGGCTCATTATGGATTTAAATTAAAGAACCAAAACAACGCAAAAAAAAAAAAACAAAAATTAATTTTATTGAAAAGAAAGTTTAACACACACGAGAACGCGAAGATTTTTTAGGATGCCTTTTCTTAAAGAAACGAAAAAACAAAACAAAAAAAACAAAATATATGAAACTAAGTTTAAATTATTTTCTTTTTCTTTATCTAACTTGTAAATTTTGTCGGTTTTCGCTTTAAGTTTTGTTATTATTTTTAAAGTGCAGTTTTGCTACAGCAAGTTAAAAGAATTTAAATATTAAAAGGAAAAATCACAAGCAGTCAAAGTGTCAAGGATGCGACAACGCGTTGACTCACATGATGTGAAAATTAAATTTTAGACATAGGAGGACGATATGGTATTTAATGTAATGAAGATGTATAAATAAGTTCTTGCCGGTTTTTCTAAGACAGCCTTGCAGTGAGTTCGCTCCAGACGTTAAAACCTGTAAACAAAAACCACCCAAGAGCATCGAATAAGTTGGAGATGCTGAATTGCCGCCAATATTGGCTACAGGCAATAGGTAGATGCGGCAAATCATTGTAGAAACAGCTACATGTGATCCAGAAGAGCACCATGCTACGGCAAAAAGCAGCTGAAAGGGAGAAGCAGATGGTGAACCAATGTGTACAATGCTGCTTTAAATATCTGACAGTAAGTCGATTTAAGCGCACGCTAAAGTGAATGTATTTGGAAAATCGAAAGCACAGAAGATCGCAGTTTTATCCTCAGTAGGCATCAACGTCGACAGCAACTGGCATTGATCGAAAAACAGCCGGTATAAAGAGAATTTTTACGGCTATATATCAGTGCACGACCAGTTAATGACGGGTACGCTTTAAGCAAGTGTTTAGCTGAGATGTGCGGCACGGCCCGGAGAATTCACTAGACTTCAAATAACAAAAATCAACGTCAGCGACAGCAAATCGTCGAACTAAGTGTTGTGAATAGGCCTGCCAGTAGGGTAATGTCCCATGCGATAAGATCATATAAGGATGAGTTTGCTAGTTCCGGCATGTTCACCAACCTTCTGCCACTTAGTTGCATCGAATGGCGCAAACACTTTCTAAACAACGCTTGCCACCTGTGAAGAACTTGAAAAATGTCTTCACGGACGATGTGCTTTACAAGACGAACCATTCTTCGAAAAGGTAGTCCAGGAAATGCTAAAAAGGATATTAGAAAAATGTGTACCTAGCAGTGGACAATATTTTCATTAAAGTATTTTTGACCATTTCCTTGATGTAAGCGCTTTTTTTTAACATGAGTAGCTCGGTGAGGACTTATTTGTACATCGTTGTAGATGCAGAAAGACATTTTCAGTGGAGCTGCTTAGGCTAGTCCTTTAAAGAAATGCAAGTAATGCTTAAAACATACATTCAGGCGGTGTAGATCTCTCGGGGCCAGAACAAATAAATAGTTAGCATACCAGGCTTGTAAATTTGAAACTTCCCTGCAGATGGCCCTAACTGTCAATTTAGTTACTGTCAAATCACATCATTGGCGTCATTACCTCTTGTTGACAAAGATTTTCAACTCGCAACAAAAATGCAAGTCTCGTACACCAAATTAGTTTGGAATAGTATTGAACATGTCAAATTTTGACTAGGACGAAGATGTGAAAAAACCATTCGATTAATGCTACGTGACAATGGAGAAAGGTGTGACGGTTATTCTTAGTCAGAAAGGTGGGGAATATGTATAGCTTCGAATGAAAAATTTTTCATTCTCGTACAATAAACGTGGATTTGCTATACGAAAACTCATGTTCCTTATGTGCACACCTGTGTATGTGCAGAGTCCTTAGTCCCCCTCTCTGCAGACAACCCTCCAGGAAATTACGTACAGTGAGAATAAATTTTTCCAAAGATGCATTATCTATTAAGGACGAAATATTCCCTAAAGCCTCAGTTCCGTAAAGCTTTTTGCTCTTGTGCTAAACTTCTTTGGCTTATCGCCTCTAAACCTTATGGTAGGGCCTGTTCGAAAACTTGATTGGAAAGACTTGTAACTCTTGATAATTTCTTGATAGTTCTGAAATCTCGCTCTCTCTCTTCCAAGCTATCGGAATGAAATCTTGAATGCTGCCTCCTCCGTTTGATTTTTTTTTGTAACTTATAAATAAAATGATTGTTTAAGTACTTGATATAAGTAAAGTGTATTTGTTAATTGTGTATAAGTACAGCGTATTGCATACAGTGTATCGCTTTCCAAAAGAAACTCTTTGTTAGAAATTTAAAAAAAAAAAAAAAAAAATTAAAAAAAAATATTTCTCTTGTGCCATTTTTGAATAAATTTAATGAAAGCGAAGAGAGAAAAAAAAAAAAAACAACAACATGAAGAAGAAGAAAAAGCAAATGTGTTCAAGGAGAAGTTGGAAATAATGAAAGATGAATAACTTCATGTTAATACTCGTATGTAAAACTTTGTTTTAAAGTGAAGGTAAAATTAAACTACTAATGAAATCGTAGTTTTATATGGAGAGAATAATAAAAAGAAAATGGTAAACATTTAGTTGCAGTAGAAAACTCTTAACAAAAATACTTATAAGTAAAACGTATAGTAAACAACAAAAGTAAGAAAGAATAAAAACCACATAAACGAAGCTATAAAACGAATGTAAAACTTAGTATAGTTATGTATTGAAGGGTAATAAAAAAGGAGAAAAGAAAAAAACAAAAAGAAATTCTAATAAAATAGTTCGTAGGTGTTATACTAAAAGCTTAACCTTTTCTTCAATTTTTTTTTTTTGAAGAAAAGGTAATAAACAAATAAATTGTTAAAAATTTAACTGCGAATACCTAATAATAAGAAAGAAAAAAAAAAAAGCAGAAAAGAGAATTCAAAAATGTCATATTCGGCTTAGAACGAACCTTTGTATATTCACCACGTGCTAATTATGATTTCTTGAAAGAAAAGAGAAAAAAAAAACATTCTGAAACCAAATTAAAAAAAGGTAACATGCTATGTTGGCATAACAATTCGATATATAGACGATTTTTTTCTGTACTGTACAAGTTTCGCGCATAAAGTTGTGAACAATCCATACCATGATCTAAATAGATTTATTGTTTTCGCCCGCGCCCCAAGTCCTCCATCTTTAGGATTTTTATGAATTCCGCCACTTCCTTAAGCTCAGCAAACACTTGCTAGCTGATCCTGCAGATAGAAACGCATACGCATAGGATATGACGGAACGTTTCCTTCTTTCGAAATCTTATGGCCGATTTGGCTGCAGAACTCGCGAAAGTCTACGGCACGTAAGCAGTTCCATATTCAAAATGAGCGAAAGCAGTACCATTTCAAAATTCCGGATACTTTTCGCAGAGTTCATGCCCCATAGGTAAGCTCATAGAGGCATACATTGTAACATATATTACCATTCCAAGCAAAATTTTAACTCCACTTATCGTAACTTATGCGAGTCAAGTATTCGTAGAGGGAAGATCGTTGTGGCAGTTTCTCCTTTAACATAGTACACTTCAAGCTCCATGTCGTTCGAGGTATTTTGATTACACAAATACGTGAGCCTTTCATGCCCCAAAACGATTAACTTATTTGTTATTTTTAAAATAACTTCTTTCAGTTATCAGTGCCAGGGGAGGTTCTCGATATCGAGTAAATGCGATCGTAATTGGAATGCGATAATAAGAAAACTGTATGGAAATGGTCATCGTGCTAAGAAAGATGGATATCCGGTGAAGGTTTTTCCATCCTTACCATCAGCGCCTAAGTCCGCATCAACTTGTCTACCTGATTTGTTGTACTTCAGTGTATTATTTTGTGTTGCACTCAGGTATTTTAGAATGCGTTTCCCTGCTGGCTTTTGTTTTTTTAAGAGGCTCCTTGTTCCTTTGCACTGCTAAAAGCATTAGCGTTCCCATGAGAGTCAGATACTTCGGCTGTAAAGTCTCTACGTCTACAGAGAGTCCATAATCCATAGCTATCTCGTTTACTTGATATCGAGAACTGTAAACCGGCTCCGATCTTGAGACACCTGGCCCTGGTTCTTACAGATGTAGAAATAGGAAAATTCGATAATTTTATTTATTATTTTTTATCACTGTTGACAGAGAGACGAAGAAATGTATAAGCATTTGTCAATATACATTTTCCGTGTCAAAGGGAAGTCTGCTGTACACAAAACTCGCCTAAGATTTAATATAGGATTTGCGTTAACTGTAAGGGAACTTAAAAATCCATAGCATCTAAGAACGTGACCAGCATTTGACGGCAGAATGAAAGAAAAAGTGTAATAATGAGATGAGTTTTTGAACAAAACATTGCGATCATAACCGTGTGGAGGCGGAGGCGCGTTTACGTAAATTTATTTCGCTTTTCATATCAAGCAATAAATCACATAAGTCTTATGGCTTCTAAACATTTGAACATACCTGCTGTAGTGAATATACAAACGATGTGGAGAAGAGGAAAAACTCGAAAGACATGATAAGAAACTGTTAAAAGCAAAGAACGATTGTAGTAATTGTTTAGATGTTAAGAATAATGAACGAAACGAAATCGGGAAGAGATTATTTGAAAAAGCTTTAAAATTAAGTATTAAATTTAATATAATTATTATTCATTTTTCCAGTTTTTATTTAAAAATTTCCTTTAGTTTATATTAAATTGAAAAAGTTATTGAAAGTTTTCATTTTTTTTATTCCTCTTGTCCTCACTTCACTTCAATAAGAGAAAAGAAAAAAAAAATGTACAAAATTTACTCAGCCATTTTTTTTTTTTCACTTATCTGTATATAAATAAAATCTGTGGATGTCTGCAGGATGAATACAATGAAAACAAAGAAATCCTGACATATATCTGCTGGGTATAAACTTGACCTTCATCTAAGAAACTTTCATTTATTGTCCATTATTTCTCTCTATCATGAAATATTGTTTTTACTTCTATTTACTTAAAATCTTTAACTTAGTATTTGTACCTTTTTCAACTACTCGTACTTATATCGTTTCACTTCCTTTCTCATAATTTAACTAATTATTCTTTTACTCTTTAATATGCTTGAGAATATTTCTTTAAAATTTATATTTACTGTCCAGTATTAGTTGTATATGAAAATTTTAGGCTTCTTACTTATTATTATTGTTATTTTTTTGCTAAGCTCTTATTCAAAAGAAGGTTATAGCGGACCTGTCTTTCTTCTGCTTCTTCTTTTTCTTAATAATTGAAAAAAAGGCGCTGCAAAGAGCCCGCAAAGCTTTTTATATTTTTGATAATTTTGCAAGAGCCAGCTACACTTTCTTCTTCTTGCTCTTTTTTAAAGAACCCTTTCCCAATTTTGGAAAGTTCTTTATTCGTTCTATAGTTCGGAAACTTATGACGTATTTTGCAACGATGAATAAAAAAAATTCATTAATTAAAGATAAAAAAGAAAAATTTTTTAAATGCAAGAAAATCTATTTTGTTAAAAGTTACTATTACGCATTTAAATAATAACTTTTTTTTTATTAATCACCATCGCAAAACAAAATGTTTTAGATACAAACAAAATTTTTTTTGCCCCCCCCCCGAATATGTTTTTGAGCAAAAAAGTTTTGTTGATAAAACAAAAAGTTGCTTTATTTAAATCCTTTACCTTTCAAAGTTAGTTTATTTGTTATTACGTTTTTTAATTTATTCCTTTTCATTGTTGTATTGGCGTCCAAACTTACATTTATTTCTACTATCATCTACTACTTACATAACCACTTGCTTTACTCTCAGCTAAGCGAAACTTTGTCCTAAGGTGGGGATGTAGTTACGTAAAGCGTTTTATTAATGCGTATAACTTTTTGAAATTTTATTTGCTTAATTTAAATGTAAACAAAAATAACAACAAACATTTAATCGAAACTTGTCCTGAATATATTTTTTGAAAATTCTTAAAAGTAAACAGTAGAAAAAAAGTATTCGCTTTTGGGCGAAACATTAATCTCCACCACCTCAAGCTCAAGAATGTATTAGAATTCGAAAATATGCACACATACAACTGTAACATTTAATCGAAACTTGTCCTGAATATATTTTTTGAAAATTCTTAAAAGAAAACAGTAGGAAAAAAGTATTCGCTTTTGGGCAAAACATTAATCTCCACCACCTCAAGCTCAAGAATGTATTAGAATTCGAAAATATGCACACATACAACTGTAAAGGTGGGCATGTCAGCAGGCCAGTTGAAATTATTTTTACATAGTTTTTTTAATTGCAACACAAGTACAAGAATTTTAGGTAAATGTATCCTATTGTATACCCATTCGCATATGGGTAAGCGATTAAAGCTCACTTTCTTTTCGCCGGGTTTGAAACCAATATCTGCTTTAGATTGTCAACTGTAGATTTTTGCCCAATGTGGGCTTCTGATTGTTCAAACTCGTTTTTTAACAAAAACTTTCGAAACACAAAAGCTTTCTATCTTAATTCTTGA
>CCAG010018984.1:0-18772 GCA_001077435.1 Glossina morsitans morsitans | reverse complement strand
TTTTTCACCTTTTGAAAATATTACTCAAGCAACGCATACTTATTAAACGATAATACTTAACTGTAAGTGCAAACATTTACTTTGCTTTAAATTTTTGTAAAAAATCAAGAAACAAAAAAAAAAAAAGAAAAAGAGAAAAATATTATTTTTGTATATTTTAACTTTTCAGCCCAATTTAAACTGTAGCCTAACAATGTAGTAATGTATGAATTCCGTTTATTACGATTATTATTAAAAATTTCTTAAATAATTTGTTAACGCGTTTGTATGTACATATGAAAGAAAAAGTATTATGAGATATATGTATAAATAAATCCACAAATTGGTCGATTGATTGATTGATTGATTGATTTTCTTTTGTAACAATTTTTTCGTATTAAAAAAGAACCTTTTTTTTTTATAAAGAAAATTTATTTTGATACGTAGAATTTAAACTAATTATATATATATATATATATATATATATATATATATATACATATACACATATTATACACATAAATAAATATATACTTAAGTAAGAAGTGAAATAAAAAAGAAATGAAAAAAAAAATAATAATGAAATATATATGGAGTTATAATGCAAAGATATATACGGAATGAAATAAAAAAAATGTAATTACGATAATCGAGTTTTTCTTTCATGCTCTACATCAACGTGCCTATGTATGCAACACCTAGAAGGAGTTGCGATGGGCTCATCTTTAAGTATACTGCTGAATTCAAAGTCACTTTCTGAATCGGTTTAAGTTTGTCCGTCCGTCTGTCCGTCTTATTTTCTTGTTTCTTTTTTTGAGATACTTTGAATAAATTTATTCCAGCAAAGTGGCATTGCCCAAAGGGCGAATGCTGTTGACGATGGTTCCGATTGGAGCGCTTTTTCGACGACTTCTCATGTAATGCATTGCTTCAAAAAGACCTTTTATGAACTACTGTATAAAAAGAAGTGACGTAGGGTATTTAAGAGTGGGCCTTAGTTCCCTATCACTTGTTTTAACGTTTGAATAGCAATTTAGGAGCAGCAACAGCAACAAAAGCACGAATATTTGATGTACCTATAGTTCTTTGTAAAAATGCAAGAATTCGTAGCCCAATAAGAATCTCGAGTTTCCATAAATGCCCCGAGACAATTGTTTAAATAATGTTCGCCTTAAGTCCGTTATTCCCAGCCGGTAAATGCCAAACGCAAAGACTTAAAATGGCGAAAATTATTGACGAAAAGCGTTTCCATGCGCCACGAAATTTTATGACCCAGACTGAGCACTTTCCGCAGTACGTCCTTTAATGTCCATTAATGTCGACAATCGGGATCTTTTAAAAGCTTTCAATATTCTTCGTCATTTGTAAGGAAAGAGTATCTTTAAAATGAAAATTTTCGCAGCGAAATTTCGTAAACAAAGATTATTGATTTTGGATGCGCTTTTTATTTTACCGACATTTCTTATTGTCGCACAAAGATGAAGGCTGCATTTTAATGAGCGTTGACTGACCCCCCAAGCCCCGGGGTACATTGAAACTGAAAACCTTCGCAAATGGTTTTTCTCATACGAAGTACAGGTTTTGTGGTTATATTCGATATCTGAAACCGCTGAACATAAGTGTCGGTCGAAATCGTTTAAAGACTTGATAGATATCATGAGAATGAAGATTACCTTCAGGACTAAAAACTTCGAAATGAAATTTTGCAAAGGATATTAACCGGGGTTACATCCGATTTATAAGAACAACTCGCACGAGTCAATGCCAGGAGCGAAACGTCTTAGTGTTACAATTATTCGGAAGAAAATTCATAAACTGCTGGTGCTTACCGCATGCCTTTTGATTAGTTTGGATGAAAGAAGCATTTCTTTTTGAAACAAGAAAGAAAATTATACTCGGTTGTGAACGAATCTTTCATACCCACCGCCGTTGCCCTGAAAAATCCAAAAAAGATATATTCCGCTAGATATCATCAGGTTTTAAACTCAAGAAAGACATCCATCCAATCCATTTCCTTAGGATATTTTGGCAAATAACACTTCACTCAATATGTTCATAGGATGACATGTAGATGTCGCCACTATTGATGAATAGTATGACTTTTAGTTAGAAGAAAGCTTCAAGTGGAATTTATCAAAATTTCATGACATTTCAAAATTAGTTCACCATTGGCACTTGTATTAGTGACGCTACTTTTGTTTTTGTAAATCAGTGGAAAAGTTTCAAAAAATAACTGCAAGTTGTACGCGACTGGTCGGAATGACACGAAATTTTGACTCAATTCGTTGCTTTCTAAAGTTTTATACGATCTAAAAATGATATAGTCTTGAATGGCATGGATAGTGTTCTTACATCTGTCTGTATGCCATCCCACAAAAGAAAGTGGGTGAAGCATTATACCACACTTCAAATTTACCCGGTTCTCATTGGACATTTATATCCAGACTTAACTTATGTTCTAGAAGATTTCGACTCGCTTACCAAATTTAAAAAAAAAAGAAAATGATCGAAAAAAAATTTTCAACTCCTTGTTGTTAGTACTTTTGGCAAAAACTTCACATTTATATGGCCTCGACATAAACAGAAAACCATTTTTTTTGTGATTTTATAAGCGTTGCGTAAATGCCTGCAAATGACCGAAAAAATGTTTTTTAAATTCTCATGGCTTGGTTCACTGGGTTTATCGATTTGATAGAAAGCTTTATAAAAGCTTTTAATAACTGTTTGATTAAAATCATAACTTTTTTGAAAAAGCTCTTTCTAACAGAATGTTAATAACAGTTATGTTAAATAGCAGCAAATACACTGGTCGAAATGTTAACCAATCTTTGTTTTTTTTTTTGCTTTTTTCTATTTGGTCTTCGTAACAATTGGTTTGAATTGTTGAATGAATGCACGGGAGCAAAAACAAATCCTGACAGCCATGTTGATTTGAATATTTTAAAAACATTTCTACTCTATACTCTACTCTAGTTATATGTTAACGAAGCAGGTGCAAAATATTCAAATAAATTAAAATCAATAAAAAATTATTTTAATAAATTTCATATATCGTAGCACAAGCAATGCAAAAACAAACAAAAAAAAAAAAAACGAAAAAAGGAAAAAGGGGATGAAATCAATCGTGTTTTAAGTATTTGTTTATTATTATTTTCTTATTGTTGAATAATTACAAAATAAACTCGTTGTACTTGTACTGTACTGTAAGTGCATTTATGAGTAAATAGTAGAGAGAATCTGATGTAAATGCAAAAATGTGTCCAAGTATTTATTTACCGGTTTCGTATTTACTAAAGGGTTTTTACAAAATGGGTAAGTGTTGATATTTCACTTTTCTTTCTCTTCCTCTTTCCTTTAGTACTTTTGTTTTCTGTTTACGATAAATTAGCAAAAAAAAAAAACATATAATTATTAACAATTGTATCTAAGAACTTCATGTACACGGAAATGAAATTTAAATATGCTTGTATGCAAAGAAAAAATTCGATAAGAAACTATAGTCAGATTGAGGCGATCTCTGTGTACTTAACATTTATTTTGCGAGGAAATTCACTTATTTTCTGGCGATCAAATAATTATTTGTGTTCTCTCCCAAAAAAAGTCTTGAGCTTCAAAGATTCAAAATTATTCTATTATTCAATTCCTATACATCTACACTGGTACTATCTTTGCTATTAGACACAATGCTTTTTACGGTACCTACTACTTAAACAAAATGTGAGATCATTATATATCACAATTTTTAATCTATTTATTTATGGATATATTCGATCACAAGATATACAGTCCAACCTATGTAATGATTCACATGCTCATGACTACAGGGGAAAAAAGGTATATCTAAAGGTAGGACATACGTTAGAGCTATCTAAAAAAGAAAATATTCTATACTTTGGAACTGGAAAGAGAATATATATGTCCATCCATCTATGTATTTATATACACTTGCACGAATGCCTATTTCTAACACCCCCATGAATATATCCTGCGTAAGTAAATGATATTAGATCATAATATGCATTTGCACAAGACAAGGAGCCATATGTACACGTATATATGGATAAATGGATTACGGATTTTAACTTCGTTGCTAGTTAAAAAAAAAAAAATTCCTTCATCACGAGCGAAAGAGAAATCAAGTTGATCTTTGAAACTTTCAACCTTTTATCGCATCTTTCGTAACGGAACGGATAGATGTGAATAGCTCCGTCGTTTCCCATTGGGGGTTTGTAAAGGATTTTTCAAAGTGCTCGTTTAAACTCTCGGACCGATAGCTGACTGTGTTATTAGATGATGACGAAAAATGTTCTGAGCCGTTTCTATATTTTCGACTTTTTACTCGCACGCACTATCACAGCCGCCAAGAGAGTGCTCTAGAGAAATAAATTAAATCCTATTTAAGACAGAGAACTATTTTCTTAAATTGTCCAAAATCTGTAACATACCATAAAAAAGGGAAGCGTCTAAACGAACGAATGATCAGAAAGATGTTGGGACGCAAGAAGAGGTGGATGGAGAAGGGACAGTAAGACTAACATACAATATAAAAAGATGGAAGAATTTTAGCGGAGATATAAGGAAGTCAAAAAAATGGAAAGAAATAGTAACACGCAGTCGCATAAACAGGCCAAAGAGCACATGGATGAATAGACATATGTAAGGAAAAGAAGAAAAACAATCGTCGAAATAAAAACCGACTTATCAACGTAAAATGCAGTCGAAGCGCAGACAAAGAAAAAGAGAAGAACAAGACCGGATGGATGAAAAGACGTAACGTCCGTGTAAACGTCCGTTTACACGAACGGAGAGAAAACAGAAATAAATCGGGAATGTATACAGAAGTAGTCGCTGAATAGATAAGTAGGCGAAAAGAAAGCGGATAGGGAAATAAACAGACGTTCTACATATAAAAAAGGACGATCGCCGATATGCAAACGGTTAGGAAAAAGCATGGATAAAGGAACCATCAGAAGACTAGACAGGTCTACTTACATGGTACACGATCAGCGAATAGAACAAAGAATGGTAAGACGGATAGCTGCGCAAATAGGCAGAAGGAAGACTAGTTCGGACAACGTATTGATTCGAAAGCACAGTACAACGGTAAACCGATGGACGGTTTGATAGACGGTCGGGCACATGGAGATATCCATGGACTGGTACAAGTACAGTAATGAAAGGAGCGATCGATGAACAAATGTACAGCTAGACGGACCGACAAACGTTTAAAAATAATAAAGCATACAAACCCCTTGGAAAATAGAGGAATAAACTAGTGGGCGGATTGGTTGGATAAGTTGCGGAAGTTGTTTCACACCAATGCGGTGCATCTCTCATAAGGATTTTTGCAGATGTTTATGAACGTTACAAACCAATTAACGAACTTAGTAAACTTTCTTTTGCCTATAGTGACTGCAAAAAACCCAAAATAATTTTCTTCACTAAACGCTAAATACGAAAGAAACAACATTTGAACATATGTTTAATTGAGGGAAAAGCGAAATATTTGGTTTTTTTTTTTTGGTGCCTGCAGTCATTGGCAAGCTTTGATGAGATGTTTTAGATGATGGGGTTGAATATGAGATGACGACGATGGACATTTGAGTTTTGGCAATGTTTGCATTCTTAACTCCAAACACATTATATAAAATCAGCTAATGAGCAATTGCAGTTAGTGATCGTAGCAACACACAATACCATCACAAAAAAAAAAAAAAAAAAAAATATAAAAAAAAACGTGAAAAACCATTTTTGTATTTTTCTTTCTTTTTAATTATTTTAATTTTTTTTTTAATTTATTTTTTTTTTTTTCTTATAAATTTTAAGGTAATCTTCACATGCGCACGCATAACTAAACTCGCAGTAATGCGCGTTATAACACAAATAAGTAATAATGAATGTTGTTAAACATCAATTAAAACATTTCGATGCTGTGTTACACCATGTTTTGTACAACGCACACACTCATTTACATTTATTTATCTATCCATTCGAACATCGTCCAAGCATTCGTCGAGCCTATGCATACGCCTCAGAATGCAGTTTTGTTTTATTTTAGTCAAATTCAGTTTTTATTTATTTTTTTAATTTTTTTTTTTTTTTTTTTTTTTTTTTGTATTTTGCTGTTGGTGGCTATGGTTTGATTAGTGCGATCGTGTATCAGTTTTTTTTATTTCATTCAATATGGTCACACGATTTCATACTGGCTGTGATTAGATTGACCAAAAAAAAAAAAAAGAAAAAAAAGGAAAAAAAAATCCAAGCAAAAAAATAAATAAAAAAACCACAATAACAAAAACAATGAAATGGCACAACATTTGTCAAAACACACGCACACACACAATCGTCTCCTTTTGAATAACATAAAGCACACACATCTTGTTCGCTTGGAATTTTAAACCAATTAGGAGATATTTCAATACGCTTTTCAGCTATTATTTTGAAATTCTCTAGAATCGATCGAAAGACGGTTAAACGGTTTTGAAAGACAACACCAATGCGCGTCGAAAGAACAAACACAAACACACCACACAAACACAAGATTCAAATATGCATACATGCTCCAGAAATACGTACATACATTGTGGTAAAACGAAAGTGATGCTTAAAGGTTAGCAGACGGAAGACAAGATTATGCTGAAGCTTTAACAAGAATCGATCATAGGGAAGACCATCTTTGCCTATAGTTAAATTGGTAAATGAAAATGGATAACAACCCGATGAACTTGCCAGAACAAAGCCGCGTCAACAGCAGCAGTAGGAGTAGCAGTAGCAGTAGCAGGCAGAATTCCGTTCTAGCAAGTTCTGTCAAATGGATTCCGTGTTTGTAGATAATTGGTTTGTGGAGAGATGTTTGTTAGCAGACGGGGTTTTCGATGCTCGTACAAAGCGAAACAATAATCACGGGCTCAAATGTCAGCATGGTAGACTCTACCCGATCGTAGCTGTAATCAGCGTTCAATCGCTGAAGGCATAACATTTAACTTGCGGCCACACACTGACTAGGTTGCGAATGCACCCCATCTCTTCATCGACACTTACTAGTTGTAAAGCTGGAAAAATTAATGTCGCCGGGATCAAAAGTATTTTGTTATACAGCCAAAGGATGCCACAACCTACCGTTACTTGGATTTGAAACTTTCGAGGAGACATTGGGCTCCACCGTTACTTATGGCTAGTAACGCTAGCAAACTTGAAAGTTGAAACCTTTTAATTCAAGAGGTGCAAGTTCCAAAAATCCATCGGTGCTGCTGTTGCACCTTTCTTCTTCTCGGTAGATTGTAATTTTCGAAGAAGTTTAAGAAGATCAGAAGACTCGGAAAGATCGAATCGCAGCCAAAGGCCATTGAAACAATTAATTTCATTTGTGACAAAAAAAACAGTTAATTGCCTACAACAACGAGATTGTTTTGCCCAGATAGTCGTCCAAAACAGATTGAATTTCTTGCCCATGAAAAAATAAAAAAAACCATCCGTCATAACGTACGCTATAAAACACTTATTTCAACCGCGAACTTATTATAACTGACAAAAAAATAAACTAACCTAACTGACCTAAGGAACGATGCTGCGCTTCCATTAAGATGTTATGATGCATCCACCCCTTTTTTCCGACTTTGAAGTTTCCATCCGAACAGCACCTTTAACTGTACATTTTTCTAACAATCGGGACAAAATATTGATTGCATCCGGTACCTTCATATTAACACCTTTTGCGAGTGCCATGGAACATTTTGAAAAATCACTACGCGCCCTGATTATCTGCTTTAACCGAAGATGGTAAGACTTCTATGAAAGAGACGTAAGGACGCTCCTTAAGACATAGCAATTGATTTATTCAAAATTTTGCGACAGCAACAGTAATGTCGGTAAAGTCACAAAAAAAAAAAAAACCACGTGGGCAGTGAAGTCGAGAAAAATAGCACTCTTAATATCTAACCAAAAAAGTTACAGAATTTATTTGTACACCTAGTAAATATTAAAATCCGAAACTTAAATATCACTTAAGGCAGGGAGATAAGATATTCGTTCAAATTTGTCCATACTTCTGACTGCAACTAAGTTAATCGTCGGCTTGAGTAGGGCTTTAGAAATTCGTTTAAAATCTTAACTTAACTAACTGGAGCAAGATCTCGATTGTTTTCTTTCGCTTAAATTAAGCAATTTGTTGAAAATTTGTTTTACACGGCGTGTATAATAATAATTTGCATTAGATGGATTATCACGATATGGTAAAAATATATTTAATGATTTTTGTTCTTGTTGTTGTTGTTGTTTTCGTATTTTTACTTTTATTTTTGAGAAATTAATTTCAAACAAATTGTTTGCAATTATTTTTAACACACACTAATTAAACACTTGTGTGCATTTAACTGCAACAGAACAGCAACAGGTACTATGGCAATAATAACAACAACAACAATAAATTGCATGAATGAAAACCATATGAATGTAAAAGATATACGAAATGAAAGGGAAATGGTTAAACGAATGGGGAGCTAAAGGGGAGCCAAATGTATGTGTGAATGTGTATGTATATATGAATACATAGATGTATATACATATATATATATACATATATTGGTATACAAACGAATGTAACAAACAGACCAGTCAGCGAGCAGACAAGACAACCAACGGCAGCAGCCATAGCCCGTAACTAGGCAAAATAAAAAATTAAAAAACTTGCAAATGTATTGTGAAGCGGCAATCGACAACAGTTTCACTAAAAGAAGTCAGCAGGCACACACATTTATACACTTGCGTACTCAAAAACACACACACACAGAGATACACGCGCGCGCAGACATACAGACATAAATGCACACGCTCAGAGTACGAAGCAAACGGAGCAAAGTATTGTTTATAGCGTGGTGGCATGTTTTGTTAGCGAAATAAAACCATCAATTAAATATTTACAAGTGTCAACAAAGCACGTGTTGTTTTAAGCGATAACAAACAAAAATTGCAACTAATTGCATTAATCCCGAAAATGCGCGCATATTGATTAAAAAAATTGTAAAAAAAATAAAACAAAATGAAAAAATAAAAATAAAACAAATAAAACAAATAATTACCAAAATAAATTCTCTTTCTTGTAAACGCAAGCGAAGCCACCATCATGTAGAACGACTTAATAAACTATACCATGTCAACTTTTTATATATATGTATACATGCACACACACATATATATATGTGTGCATATATACAACATGCGTTGTATGTTGACACAAATAGAAAAATGCCGGCACAGCGGCAATCTCTCAATGAAAAACTGAAATTTTTCAATATTTTGTCTTCTTTGCTTCACATTTCAAGATTAAACTAAAAGAACTTACTTATGCATAAGCAAGGCATTACTAATAAAACAAAAAAACTAAGAAAAAAGCATGCATTTATTCCCCATTTACCTAAAAGTTTACAAGAGAGCGAAAGTGCAAGCGGGCAAGAGAGAGTGCGAAGTGCAATTGTCTGTAGAAAAATTCAGTTCAGTTCGGTCGTTGTTTTCCTTTAATTACAAACACATGTTCGAATTAAATTTTTTCATTGATGTCTGTGCTGTGCTGTGCTGTGCTGCGCTTTATTTTAGTTTTCGATGGTTTTTTTCTTTTTCTTGCTTTTTTCTTCATTGGTATCCATCATCACACCACTACAAGTACACGTACAAGCACTACTATCATCATGTAATGTTTACAAAAGGAAGAACTTTTAACATTTCCGTTGAAGTCGTGCTTTGCTTTGTTTGTTCAAAACTGTCAATGTCTCGGCTAAAGGTATCTTTGCTCTTTTTCTTTCCCTCTGCTCTCGTCCCTCGCTCTATCTCTGTTCCGTTTACGCTGGCTCTCTTGCTTTGTGCAATGCCCAGGGGCATTTATTGTTGCAAATGTCAATGAATGCATGCATACAGTTGCCATTGCTAGGTATTTTTATATATTACTCTATACATGTATGTATGTATGTATGTATGTATGTATGTATGTATGTATGTATGTATGTATGTATGATGTATGCCTTTTTTGCATGTATGCGTTATATAAACGGATTATGGTAAGCGTATAGTTATGTTCGTTTTATTCAAGCTTTCGTGACAGTTAACTGTTGTCACTTGTTACATGTTTTTTGCTGCGATAATGTTTTATCAAAAATTGTAATCTACTCGCGTATAAATTCGAAGCGCACTTACACGAACACACATTTGTATGATGCTCATTGAACATTTCCAGATATATTAGCATAGCATACACACACACACACAAACGCAAGTACACAAAGACACACAGGCATATAAAGGCACACGCACACACACACACACACACACACACACACACACACACACACACACGTGTACTTATTATATTCACGCACCTTTTTAATGAATGAAAAGTAAACTAATTGTAACGCTTAGTTTTAAAGAGATTTCGATTAACTAAGTGCCTTAGAGTAGAATCTTTAACTGTCAAGGGATGATTCTTATCTCGAAATTAAGGAGATTAAGGAGTAGTTTTGCCAGTCCACACGTAACTTTCGAGTGTGGGTGTTCGATACTTATATATTTATAGCTTTGTATATATGTACATATATACATCTGGATGTATGCGTATATATCTATATATAGTTGTATCTGTTTTATATTATAAATAATTTATTAGGTGTAATAATAAATTCTTCTCGTTCCTTCATAGAATTCAATTCAATTTCTTTAAAATGTGCTTGTCATAAAGCTTAGCAATCGACCATCATTACCTATGGTCTTTTGCCTCTTACCGAGTAGCTTACGGATGCCCGATAATATTCATCGATCCATGTTCGCACATTTTCGCACAACTTATGTGAGTTGCTGATCTACGAAACACGACTGCATCGATCTTGTCTTGCTGATCAGAAAGAGATCTAGAGGAATGTTCCCAGTTCAAGTTGAAGATCGCTTCAATCAATTGAAGTTGAAGTTCCCGGAGACAGACGGATATCCACAAATGTTCATCGTCCTCACGAATACAATTTTTTTCACGAAATCTCGCGAAACATGTTCTGCTACATGTTCACGTCAAGCCAACTTAAGCGTGTCCGTTGCTCCAATTGCGTTTTTTTCCATTCTAATCCAATTGAAAACAAATACACGGACACAGAAACTTAGACCGTACAAGCCTAGGCCGCAAGTTTCGGGCGAATTGAAGGCGTAAGGTACGTTTTATGAAGTAAGCAATTTCAGTGGATAGAATTTATTTGCGCACCTAATAGACGTTGTGGCTATCTGTCAGAAGTAGGAATGAAAGAGCGGCATAGATTAAAGCTGTTTGACGTCACCTGTCAGAATAGTACGAAAGTGTCGTTTCCTTTTTTCTTCTTCTTCGCTCAAGACTAAAGTGAGCAAGACATACCGTAAATATGTCGCGGTTAAAATCGTTGAGCATCAGTAAATTGGAAAAAATATAAGCAGCCGCGGTTGGTTTTTTTTATTTATGTGACCAATCGCTATTCGTGTAAAAAGAGAAGTGAGGGAAGGGAAAGAAATGAGGAGCCGACCGCAGCCTAGCGGTAGGTAGGCTTAACCCTTATCAATTGCGTACTCACTATAAAGTGCCCACTGACACATTGAGATCTAAATCTGTGAATATAGGGTTAAGAGAAGGTCCGAAGCATTAGATTTTTCTTAAATTCGTTATTATGCAATACTTGTGTAAAGGGTGGCAGACAGATTGACTGTAAAAATGTCCAACACCCCCTTGGAAACACTTACAATAATATATGAAGACTTAAAAGACTATATGGCCAGAGCTATTCAGAGAAGATTGCAAATTGAATGAACTTGACTCTAGTCATGCCTTTGAGACTCTTATAAACCTTGGACTTAATTTTTTTGATTAATTTATTTTACATTTCCGAGAATTTTTTTTCTTTCTTTTTTTACCTTAAGTTAACAGTTAACACTGAAAACAAATATATGTAAGTTTAGAGTTAATCATGATATCAGAATAAACTCTTTTTCACAAAATTTATATTTTTCTACGACAATAAGACTTGCAGTTGCAGTTCAGTCAGAAAGAAGTCCTGATCCCAATCGAGAATAAAATTTGAGGTAGAGATGATTTGTGCGAGCTGTGGATGCCATTTGAAAACAGTAGTCGCCGCATCACATTTCAAAACTTCTTTCGACAGAGTTTATATCGAGAACACACATCAACAAATAAATTTTTTCTTATCTTTTGAAGATTTTCTTTTTTTATTTTTGTATAGTTGGAAAACAAAAAATATGTGATCTGTTTATTATATTTTATGTTTATATGTAGCTTGTTTGGGTAAAAAAAATAACATTCGCATAAGTGACTGAGGGTCACATCGTGGTATGATGTGTTATAAAAAAGAATTGTGGCGCGATTAGAATTAAAGATCAAAAAAATGATTTAATTTCCAAATGACACATACATCCAGTGCATGACGTCGACTGTGCCAGAGCACAATTATAAAATACTTCAAGCAATTTATATGTTTGTAGATTAATGAATTAATTAATTTTCAATAAATTTCAAGCGAAATAAAATATTATAAAGTGGAAAGACATAAAAGCACTATAGCGGGCCTCGGCCCAGCATTAAACAGCCTACGTCACTCTACGGTTATTCGTATAACAATTTTCAAAATAAGACAAGTTGGTAAGGATGTGGTCCAACCTAAACGATTTTCAATAGGATTCATCCTTGGGCTAAAATATGTCGGTCTAACAAATTGCAAGGTGTAAGCTAAAAACAAAATCATAAGGTGGACAGACGGACAGACAGGCAAGATTAGAAATAGATTATGAATCGATCGGTGTAACAAGACGCGGGTCTACCTCACGTCTTTCTGGGTTATGCACACATTCGCACAAACGTAATACATCCTTGTAGTGTAAGGTATAAAAATAAACAAAAAAAAGTGAAAAGCTCCAAATTCATGTACGAATAAATAAGAAAAAAAAGAAAGAAAGAGAAAGGGCTTATGCTTTTAGTTTAAGCTAATATTAAGAATTGTCTGTTGGCGGACTTCTCTATTCGGCAATGAGCTACGAAGAAGACGCAATATTCATCACAGATCTGAGTTGTTAATGACTGAGTTACAAACGTAAGTGTGACTGGGTGCTCGGCATGGCCAGATTAGTATATGGACCTCGTATATTTGCATGGCGTGCATGGCTTAAAAGTTGTGTGGCAATCCACGATGAATAGATGATTCGAGTGCAGCAGCGACTACGACACGTCGCGTAATGCTGACAACCCAAACGCATTGCAGTCCAAGTCGTGGGCTAATATGCCTAAGGTGCTGAAATGTACACAATCAACACAAAAATGTTGATGGTTTTTGTACATTTTCCAATGAAAGGGTTAAAAGCATGTAATTAACATTTTAATATTTACTGTACCCACCACCACTGTAAGATGGGGGAATACTTATTTTGTTTTTTTCCCACAATATATGTAACATCCAAGAGGAAGCGTCAGAGATCATATAAAGGATATATGTATTCTTGATCAGCGTTAAATTGTGAATTGATTCAGCCATGTCTGTCCGTCTGCGTGTCTGTGTGGTGTTTGCTGTTGGCACTCTCCTTGTCGCAAAAGTGAAGATATCGATTTCAAATTTGTTACAAACATTGGAAGTTTTTGCATGCAGGTTCGTATTGAAATTGGTCAGAGCAGAAGCCCGCAGGGGAGTATAAGCTGAACGCTCCTCCACTTTTTTTAACAAAAATTTGTGTATTTTTGCTCATTACCTGGAAATTATTAAAGTTACGAGGCTGAAATTGTCCACATTTTCTTTACGAAGCACGCTACCCCTTACGTGGAAAAAAGGAAAAAGCGGCCATGCCCACACAAAGCTACAAGTGATTAAATTTTTTTTTTTTTCACTTTTCTCAGGTGCTTATACTATATATTTATCATAAGACAAACAGCACAGAATGCTTAAAACTATTTTGGAAATTCTTCAAACGAAGGTGTATGATCTGCCTAAAAATGGACGGAAAATATGGTAGACACCGCGACGTGGTGTGTTAGTTTTTTGTTAATAACACCAGTGATATGGGTATCAAATAAAAACACCTGGAGAGTAGGATCCGGGAAGCTAAGTGTGCTAGTTCCAAATTAAATATCTTCCACGTCACGACGTAGTGATGTAATTTTTTCGTTACAATACCGTTGACATGGATGTCGTATAGAAGAACTTGAAGAGTAGAATGCGAACGCTGTGTTCTAAATTCTAAATTAATTGCGATACGCGTTGCGACTTAGCGGAAAAATGTTTTCTTCTAAATACCTTCAATATGGGTATCAAATGAGAAGAGTTGGAGAGCAGAGTGCGGTAAAGTGTGTTAGTTATAATTTATATTCAAATCTTAAGTGGATACTTAAGTGGACATTTAATGCATGCAATGATGAATATATTATTTTTATATTTATTTTAATATGAACGCAATCAGTTTGCCCTATAAGGATGGTAGCTACACAAGAGTCACAGAAATGGTTATATAGCCTTTTTTCTTCCTTTCCTGAAACTTTCGGTTCTATTAAGAAGATGTAGATACTACAAGTCCTCCAATTCCTTCAAGCTTAATTTTTTTTAAATTAAATTTTTGCTTAGCGTAAGTCTAATCTATGAACGTAAGGTGTGTGTGTATGTCTGCAGAAAAACTCAGGTAAGCTTTCTTAGTTAAAAGCACGTAACGGTGTCTAAACTGTGGATTATTTATTGATGAATTTAATTTTTGATCTCTACAAGGATTCTACAAGGAAAGTAGGATTCGAAGAAAATAATTCGCAAAAAAGAATGCGAAGAAAATTATTCGAAAATTAGTTTTTCAGGTTCAACAAAATCCGAAACACTATTTGCAAAGTTCGTAAAGAAATTCGACTTTTCTCAGCAATTCGAATTTTCATCGGCAAATCTTCGTAACGTTCTCCGAACCTTCTGAGAACGTGACGCAAACGCGAACATTGAGGCTACGTTCCATGCCCGTGTCTATATAGGTCAAATGGGGAAACACATAAAATCGTTGACTTGATCGTCGTCTTAAGTGAGCGAGAGTGGACGAGGAGAACAAAAAGCATCACAATAGCGTTTACGTGTAAAGCTTTTATAAAACATTGAAAAGGACCATTGCAATGAGCAGCATATTGCAGATGAAATACTTTTCAAAAAAACTTCACAAACTACTTCTCACAAACACTTTCACTTAAGATATTCTTTCCATATATGGCAAATAGCTTTTTGTGAGTTTGCAGAAGATTTTTGTCTTTTCGCCGATAAAAAGTAAAGAAAACGAAATGCATGACAATTACATCTTCTTTGTATACCCTACGCCACATGTGATCCAAAGGCATATTAAGTTTATGCGGATGTATGCAACACTTAAAAGAACTCGAGATAAACCCGCTGTTATCATACCAATCGATTTCGATGTACTTGCTAAACTAGAAGCATTTTCTGAATCGAGCTAAGCTTGTCTGTCCCTCTGTCCGGCGCGTTTTCTTGCGTTTAAGCTACAGGTTTGAAACATTTTGATGAACTTTGGCACATCGACACGTTCTGGCCTAAGGACGGATGCTACTGAATATGATTTGGATCGGACTTTATTTTTCGACCGTTCCCTGCAAAAGGCTTCATTTTGAAAAGGCATTATATGAATAATTATAGGAGAGTATAGGCTATGTAATACTGGGCCGTGTCCTACTTTAGTGTTTCTTTTTTCCATTCAGGTTCAAAGCATAATCAATTTTCTTGTGATATGTGTGTTGTGTTATGAAACTCTCTGTCAGCATAAATTTACTTTATTTTGCGAATTTCTGTGGCTTTGCCGTATGACGTGACAACGAAAATAACTGATCGAAATTTCACTAATGCATTATGCATAAAGGCTTTATATCGGTTATGTAAAGAAACACATCAGCATAAAATTTCACTTTACATTTACCAGCAACGTCTTCTGTGTTTTGACGCATACGCGTGTGTTGCAAATTCCACTAGCAAATTGTGCATAGATTTAACCGAAAATATCTTGTAGTGAAAATATTTTTAGTTTCATTAGTTTCGTGAAATTGAATAACAGTTGATTTCTTATCCTCACGCACACATACATGCATGCATGCCACACCGTACACATTAGCAGATCTAATTAATAACTAAGATTATTTTCCATTCTCGAAAGATTTAATTCAAGTCATCTTATTAAAGAAATAAATTTTGGTTAAAACTTTCAAAATATATTAAACCTGACTAAACTCATCAGCACAACAGCCCTCGGCAGTGCGGCAGGGCATGGCATGTATGCATAAGCATGTATACCATAGAACTTGGTAAGCGAATGTTATCTAAAACTTTCGACTTTATTTAATGTCTTATCGAATTACATAGAAAAGCAAAAACAACAAAAATAACAATAACAATAGCAATAACAACTTTTGAGAATTATATTTCATGTTAAACAACTCTGATGGCGTACGGAAGAGAACAAGAGTAAAAAACAACAACAATTTCAAGGATGCTAGCTGTAGCAAAACAGCATCAAAGAAATGCTATAAGAGTATGTTTTACGTGTTTGACTGTGTTTGAGTGTGCGTTTAGAAAATCCGAAACCAGAAACTTAAGTTATTGAAAAGCCAAGAGAAAAGATACAAAAATAAAGAAAGAATAAGGGAAAGAAAATTAAAATTGAAACAAATGAAATAAATTTAATCCTCACGGACTCATATACGATACAATAAACAATAAGTTGAATCTTTGTATGTGATACGTAACATGGCTCCGATAACGCTTTAACAGATTATTATATATATATATATATATATATATATATATAAACTTGTATATATATATATACATATGTGTGTATTTATTTTTACATATAACTGTATATACATATGTTCGAACACATAAACATTTTGACTATATATCTACCTATGTCGATGTGTATGGGTGTGTGTGTGTGTGAATCTTCCTGTATATTTGTATGAACGTGTGTATTTAAAAACATTTTCACTAAAAGTATTTTAAGTAAAATATATGAACATTTCTTTAACAATTAATATAAAAGCGATCTGTTGTGATATAAGGATTAAATCTTCCATCTACCCTTCCGTTGCGTTCTCTTGCCCGTTCTTGTCTGCTTAATAAAAGTCCATCTTCGATAACGTCAACCCTATAGAGAATAATTTCTTCCTTTTACGTATCTTATGGTAACTGTAGAATTTATATAAAATTTATTTTATTATTTAATTTTTTCTCTCTTCGGTTTTTGCCTTTCATTCAGACTTTCATCCATTTACCCTTTGGCCCATTTCTTTGTGGAAAAGAAAATGAAAAAGAGAAAAAAAAACAAGAAGAAGAAGAAGAAGAAAAAAGAAGAAAATTACGTAGTCCGGTTAGCGAATATCGGACACCCTTCGCCATAGATATGTTCATAATGTAAATGTAAATATTATTATATAAATCAATATATATATATATACAAATATAAAAATAAATAAATATTATATCATTTAATATAAATCTAAAATATAAGTATACATATATATAAATAGAAGTATAAAAGTAAATAATTTAATAATAAAAACAGTAAATGAGAATAAGAAAGTAAAGAAGAATAAAGCATAACACAAACAACAACAAAAGAGAACAAAATGATTAAATTATACAAAAAAAAATAAATAAATAAAAATAAATAAATAAATTTAATCAAATAAATAAAACGAAAAAAAAAATTACAAAAAAATTAGAGATGAAAACATTTAAGAAGTCATAGGATCGATCAATGGATCTATTTTGATAAGCAGTGCACCAAAAAATATTTGAATAAAATTTCATCAGATCGACAAAAAATTTAAGAAGCTCTCGAAGCTTTTCATTATTACGTAACCTTATTAAACTTATATCAAAATTTTGTTGTATCCAAAAGAACACCTGAGTCAGAAATCTATGAATCAAGGTTTAATTTTCCTGTTAAAAGTTTCCTGCAAGAACTTTCAACTCTATTACAGCAAACAGATTGCAGCAAGCACATGACTAAGTGGTTTCAAAATTTTAGTTCGATGAACAGTTTTTGTATGAAAAATTTTTTATTGGGTAACTCTGGGATGAGTGAAACGAACAAAAAAGCCAGTATAGCTGAAGAAGGATGATTTATGGAATCCCTTCTGATCCATATTGAAAGTTACAAACGTCACGACAAAGCTAACTGGTTGACATTATTCGTGTCGCATGTGTATGGATGTATGAAAAAAGGGAGAGAAGAAACAAAGGTATAAGAAGAGAAGCTTGAAGCAACCAAATCTTTTAGCCTAAAGAAGTTGTTTCGTTTTTTTTTTTTTTTGATTCTTATATTTTTTGCTTTTTTTTTTACACTCCACAAGAAACCCTTATGAGAATGTATGCATACGAGCGATTTTTCCTATTTTCTTTCCTTCCTTTTTATTCCCCATTAGAAAAGAAAGAAAGAAAAAAGAAAAAAAAAGATCTGTTACTTTTTATTTTTCCTTCCCACTCTGCATCCCCTATGTTTTTTATCCATTCATATAAATATATATATATACACGTGCCGGCATAGTACATACAGACATATGTTCATAAGCATTTAAACATTGTATATATTATTTCTATCATTTTTTCACACGTAAATTCTTATGATGATTCTTTTCTATCCGCAAGGACCAATCGCACAAAAGGGCGTGGTGACTTGTCTTGCTTATTTTTTCTTCTTTTTTTTTTTTGTTGCGAACATTTCTTCAGTTTTTCATTTCTGGTCTGTTTCTTTTTTTTTTTTTTGT
>CCAG010018981.1:0-84750 GCA_001077435.1 Glossina morsitans morsitans | reverse complement strand
TTTTTTTTGCACAAGGATAAAGAAATATCAACAACAGCGGCAACAACAATAACACTAACAACAGCAAAGACAGCCATAAGAACACAACAAACTATGCTAACCCAGGCAAGGCAAGAGCACACAAAAAAAACAAAAAAAAAAAAAAGAAACAGACCAGAAATGAAAAACTGAAGAAATGTTCGCAACAAAAAAAAAAAAAGAAGAAAAAATAAGCAAGACAAGTCACCACGCCCTTTTGTGCGATTGGTCCTTGCGGATAGAAAAGAATCATCATAAGAATTTACGTGTGAAAAAATGATAGAAATAATATATACAATGTTTAAATGCTTATGAACATATGTCTGTATGTACTGTGCCGGCACGTGTATATAATTTTTATTGACGGTTTTTGTTTTATTTTTTTTTTTTTTTTCTTTTATTTATTTATTTCTTTTTTCTTTTTTTTTTTTTGTACAATCTTGTTGCTGCTATACTAACTTACCTTAACGTTTCATCAAAGCTTTTCTTCGTTCGTTTTGTTTATTCCACACTTAAGTTGCTCGTTGGTATTTACAAGTATTGCAACGCACATATATATATATATATATACATATATATACATACTATTCGCATTTTGAAGCACTGGCTCTCTCACTACATTTTGAAATAGAACAAAAAAAAAAAAGAGAGAAAAAAAATAAAACACAATTGTGCAAAAATCTGCAATTATTGTTGTTTTACACACAATTGCTGCACCTAGTGAAAAAAAAAGAAAAGCGAAAAAGAAGAACATTGTTAAGTATGCTTGTATTATGTAGTTATGAACAGATATATACATATAAGTGCATTCATATATCTATGTGTATATCTATACATATAAGCATTAACTAACGATTTGTTTAAGTGCAGACTTAAATTTTTCAAATATTTCGCATAATTTTCCATCACATGTTTCATTTAACGAACTGTTCGTTCGACTTTAAAACTTGAACATGAAAAAATATTTTTTAAATTTGCTTTCAAAGCAATTACATACAATTAGCTCAGGCACATAAATGGATGTACATATAGATATAGATACCGCATATTTATTTACTTGCATTTCGAATAACTATTCAATACTGAAATGAGTTAATTTCCTTACAAAAATTATTTTATAGCATAAAAATTCCGATCGCAATCATTGAGTCGCTATAAGAACAGATTTTTATATATTTTTTGTAACTTCTGAATATTAGCAGAAAGTCAGAGACAGCTAAACTAAGGGAAAAAAGTTCGTAAGTTCCCAATGCTCTATTTCTCTCCAGAAAACATGTTAAGTCCATTATGTAAAATAGAAGCCTAAAAGCATGCATCGAAGAATCCATAAAGAGCAAGGCCACGTTCAGCCACTTTCTCAAGAACATCGATCTTTAATATTTCCAGTTAATTTTATTTGATTGGATTTATAAAAACACAGCATACATTGCCATAAATTCGGTCATAATTAGCAAAAATCAGAAAACTGGACGCAATCTTTTATTACAGTCGCCAAGTCAGAATCATTTTTTAAATCGGTTTTAGAATGTCTGTCCGTCTGTCCTTCTGATGCTCGTCTGAGAACAGAGGGGAACACTGTTGCATATCAATTGAATCGGATCAATCTTACGACCATTTCCCATATAAGGACTAATTTTGAAACTCAAAAAAAAAAATGAATTTTGAAGATTCTTCGACAAAATTCGCTGAGTAATCGCATTTCCAGACCAAAGAGACCGATGCATACTAAATATAAGCCATTATGTGACAAGGCAGTCTAAGTTTTAAGTTTTCATAGCGAGAAAGAATTGGTCTGTAACTGTTGTTTGCCATAGAACTCAACCATAGATCTATTTAGTCTACACCATCCCTACACCAAACCTACACCAAAAAACGTGAAGAAGAACAAGCAACCCACACCAAAAAACTAAAAACCGTTTTTCACACAATTATCATAAATAAGATTTTGAAGCGTGCAAAAAGGCATCTCCACGACTTGTCATTTCCTTAATAGAATTTGCATGTCTACCATGCAAGGAGATATAAAGCGGAGAAAGAGAAACAAATGGCAATAGAATATAGATAATTTTATTTTATATTTTGATGCTTATTATGACGGGTCTGTCTCTCCGGTTTTCGAGGTTGCACGGGCGGCGCGGGAGGCGTGTGCCTCCTGGGGCTTTAGGGATTACGCGGGCGGTGCGGGGGGCGTGCACCTCTGTGATCGACCCAACACCGTCCCCCTAAAAAAGATTTACAAAAAGGAAAAGAATTAAGTTTTCATTCATCATCAACGTGAATCAAAAAAATTAGGTTTTCGTACTCTATAGTATTGGGTGGACACGTCTGAGTTTTTATATTTTCAGAATAAAAGTGGATATTTATATGGTGTGTGGGTTGTGCTGTATAAGTAACAAGCAAAAAATACGAAAAAGAGAGGTTTTCACAGTGTTTATCGCGTAGGCGTGTGGTCGTCGTATATATATCAACCGTTAAGGTCTCTCCCCCCCAAACCTTTCTCAACCTCCCTCACTTTTTACTATTACCTCAAACCTCAAACATACAAAACTTTACTAAAAAATCAAAGTTTTACAGCAACAGAGAGAATGAAGGCACAAATTGCATTCTAGATGAGAGACGAAAGAGTTTTCCATCAGTTTATGTGATATCGACAAAAGAAATAATTTTTGGAGAAGAATATGAAAAGAAATCTTTCTGTTTTGCTCAACCTAAGTATACAGACTGTAGTAGACAAGGACCCATCAACAGCACACGCTTGTCTTGCATTATATTGCAAAAATATTTCTCTTTACTCTCATGAGGAAATGTGAAGGTAAAAAGCTGGTCTATAGTAACAAAAAAGCATTCAAAAAAATTTAAAAAAAAAATTTGAAAATGTTAAAAATTATAAAATATCTAAAAAAAAAGAATTTCAAAATTTCCATCCATAAATTATTTCCTATGCTAAGCGTAAATGTAAAAGCTTCATGCATTATGGATGACGTCATGGAAACGGTGGATCTTCAAATGTACATTGGAAGTAAAGTTAAAGAGAAAATTACAGAAGGAAATCTACGATACCATCATCAACACTACTCTTCTATTAAACCTCAATTAACTGCACCTTTATATCCAACAAATGTTGAGAAAATCAAGATCCAAACATTTTCGAGAATTCGATATGATCATACAATTGCATCTCACCAATGGATCTTGAAGAAGTCTTCCTCCCCAATCTGCAGTTGTGGACAAATTCTTACTATAAAGCACATTCTCTGCCTTCGACTAAAGCACATCCACTGCCTTATCTTCTCCTTGGCTAGGAGTATTGCATATGGAACGATTAACCCATTGGACATGCTAAAATCAGCTTCAGAACAGAATATCAATTCAATATATTGCTTTGTTATAACTGCTAGGCTCAATATCTAATGTACATTTTTATAAATTATAGCCGATAGCCTGCGTTGCTAGTGCTCAATGTCTTTTTGTTTAATTTAAGAATTTATTTCATTAGTCTAACATTTTAATAATAATAATAATAAAAATTACAAAATATCTAAAAAAAAAAAGAATTTCAAAATATTTATCCCTAAATTATTTCCTATGCCGAGCATAAATGTAAAAGCTTGATGCAAATGTTTATTGGAGACAAATCGGTGTTAAACGTCAATATGTTCCTCTTCAATTAATTTTTAAGAGAAGATTTGAAAAAATACTGCCATAGAATTTTCTTCGCAGGACTCGTGGACCCTATAAATAATAATAATATACGCATTCTTCATAAGGATAAGCTGCACACTTGTTTGAAATATGTCCCCTCGTCCCTTTTGTAAAAGACTTACAATCCCAGCCTATCGTAAGCCCGATAAAGTCACATATGCATTTTTGATCCGGTTCGATTTCAAATTCACTTTAAATAGGTCCGTTTCGTTGACATGTAACCAATTTAACAAAACTCTGACCAGGAAGCGTCAGCACCAACGTTGCTTCTACTGTTCTACTGTTTCTTTTAAAATATATCACGAGAGACATTCCATCGCGTTAGTTTCCAAAAGTTTGATTTGTTTTATTTTAATCTCCGTTCCAATGCATACCCCAGTCGGCTGCACTTTCCTCTGCGATAGATCAGAACTTAATTTGAATTGACGTTTGATCATTGCTTCAGGGAAAGCTTGATTGGTAAATTGGACATAAGCATTTATCATCTATCGGGCATATCGGGCCCCGGTACGGCCTTATTCCCCCTTCTTTCTCCATGACCATGACTTTACTTATAAATCATCCTCTGAGTGACCGATCATAAAAGAGAGAAACAAGAAATAGACAAAAACTACATTATTTTCTTTTAGAGTCACAAGACTGAATGACTGGTTTGATATAGATTTACTTCTCCGATACCTTTGACTTTAGACAATTTGAGCCAGAGCGTCCTATGATTAAAGCCTAGCATAACTTTATCACACAAAAGCATACCCAGTTTTAATGATCCAAATGTCCACCGCAGATGCTGTAAAATTATAGATGTATTCTCGATGAGGATAGGATGACGTTTGACCCTAAACCATTTATCCGTCAGTTTCTACCATAAATCTGAAGAAGTCATCATAGACCCCACAAAAATGCACATGTTTTTTTGAAAAGGCTTGACAAAGAGTTGTTTTAAAGTATGTCCCTCCGTCTATCTATTTTTGCGTTGCACATGTTTTTTTGAAAAGGCTTGACAAAGAGTTGTTTTAAAATATGTCCCTCCGTCTATCTATTTTTGCGTTAAGTGTTTTTCCGTTTGTCCGTCCACCTGTCCATTCGCCAGTCCGTTCGCTTGTTGTCTCGCTTGCACGCATGATCATCGACAAATGTTCTTAGTTAGCCATAAAGTAAATTCGAAAATGTGAATGATGCGTATCAAAGCCCGCCCGTAAATACCTGAAAATTTCAAACGCGTAAACTGTTATAGTACTGACCTCAAATACAATACCAGTATAAGCGTTGATTTGCTAATTGGTGGACTCGAGCATGTTTTTTTCGTGTATTTCAAACTGATAGTCTATTAGTAGTTTTTTTGCCGCCGAGCCTTACTTACCGATCGGTAGTCGGTCGTAGTAGCAACACACACCTGTTTGTTACTTAATATTCAGCCATCGCTAATTACTGTGCTCTGAGCGTAAAAAAAGCAGAGATATACTGCGCGACCATCTAAAGCGGAACAAAGCCGGCGGCGCTAGGGAGGATCACAAAGTGTTTTATGAATCAGAAATTTTTAAATGAACATTTATTACGCACACTTTTAAATATAAAATAATCTTCAATAACAAATAATTAATAAAAAATAAAAAGAAGAAAACAAAGGAAAAATTTTATATCCATGAGAAGGAAGGTAAAGTTTAGTGAACGCGTAGCGTAATGACTGGTAAGGTTGGTTGCTTTGTTACAGTTGTAATGCGTGCATGTATCATACATAAAACGGAACTCAGCTGGCAAAAAATGGATAATCCGTCGAAAGTATTGTTTGCTCGTACTTTGACATACCGTGACCAATGCATGAATTTATGTTTGCATAAGTGTGCATGTGTGTGCATGCAATCTGATGCCGATATCTGCCGATATATGTAAAACGCACATAATAATCTATGTAAGTTAGTGAAACTGAAGGATGATATCCTGGTAACGTAGCAGCAAATACAAGTCAACAAGCCATTGTCAATGTAAATAAGGGTCCAATGTTATCAGTAACGATAAACTACTACTAAAGGTTTACAATATATTTGCCTGCGTAGCGCATACATATGCTATTTTCATATTTTATTTATGCAACACAGACACACACACACACACACACACACACACACACACATACGCACACACATAGGCGCGTTTGTGTATTCGTACATATAAACATGTCGTCAGTTAAGCATTGTCAGCAAAATGAATTATTCGTATTTATTCATTTACAACTGGTTGAACACAAATGCGGCCCTTTTGCCCTCCTAACTTGGTCGCCTTTTTATTTTATTTTCATTTTCATTTTTTTTTTTTTTGTTTGCCTTCATTCATCAAGGCTTTGTACGCTTAATCGTCAGACTTTGCTATTCCTGCTTCAATTATACGTACATGTGTATGTACGTTTGCATAAATAATTGTAGTTGTTAATGTTATTATCACAAGTCTCTTCTTTTTTTTTTTTCTGCTTGTGGGTCGCAGAAAGGTGACCAGATTACAAAACAAACAAAAAGGAACAGAGCAAGGAAATCAAAGTAAAATAGATTTTAAAAAATAAAAACCTTGTAGTCGGCCAAGTTATTAAACACCTTAAGGTAACTTTATGTAGACATTTTCAAAGCATGGCTTTTCCTGGAAGGTATTACCCCATCGAGCCGAAAGTACAGCAGTATACCAAATTTGAACCCCAAACCATAGACGTAGTGTAGGTGGATAGAGAAGCCTAAGCCAATTCAGAAAACGAATCCAAATATATATGAAAAGGATACCTTTATATCGAGGGTTTCTAGATACACTACGCACATATCGACACAAGAAGAGCAATGCATGTAGAGGACAAAAAAAAAATTCCTTATAATAGAAATCTCTTATTATTGCAAGGAAAACTTGAAACTTGAGTAAAATTTTATTCATAGCAAGCTTGATATTCTAGCTATCCTAGATAGGAGACCTCTACTGTGAATCACAAGTGATGATGAATTCGATTGTTATGACAGTAAAAATTGTATTCTTGGTAGAATTCGATTGTTATGACAGTAAAAATTGTATTCTTGGTAGCAGATTCGGAGAATGACGATCAAAGCTTTACTATATCTGCAGTGTAAAATTTCATATTTGCTTTGATAGATTTCATGTTACTATATAATTATACGTCTTTATATAAAATCAGAAACAAAAAACCGTGGTATGCTACTATGGTTTTTCGTAGAGCCGTAATCTACTTATTGAAATAGTAAATATGCAGAGAATTTGAGTTTTATGTGTGGCTGCTGCCCGCCTCTGGACACCCGATCGTTATCACTTCGAACAACTTGGATCATATGTACAGAGAGAGAGAGAAAGAGAGAGAGAGAGAGGGAGAGAGAGGGAGAGAGAGGCAGAGGGAGAGGGAGAAATGTCGAAATGTCACGAAATTTTAAAATATTCCACATTATTAATATTAACTAAAAGTCGTACGGATTCGTCAATAGTGACGACACCTATATGTAGTCCTAGAAACTATTTAAGTAGTGCGCTGCATACCTTATGAAAAACGCTTAACAAAATTTAAAGATAGTTGACAACGTTTTTCTTCAGGAGTAAGCTTACAGTGTTCATAGGTTTATGCTTTTAGATGGACTCAGGACGACAACTAAAATTTTAAAACGCTAAAAATGGCCCACAAATGCAAGTGCGTAAATCGTAATGTAAGCTCGCTTACTTACATACTCAGACCTGTTTTTGTGCGGTGAATAGGGACCGCATAAACACAAAAAGACCGGACAGAAGCAGGTTTGAGTGTATTACCCTGAGATGAAGCAACCTTTGGGATGTATCGATTATCCGTTACAACCGTCATATTGTGCTCTCCTGTTTAGTAGTAAACTAGAAAAAGTAATTCATTAAAAGAAGTGAAAGTTCTCTCTGCAAATGGGGCCGCAATGACAGTAGCATTGGAGTGTTCAAATATCTGGCAAGACCTTGTAATCCTCATATTCCACATTCATTTTATTACTTAGATTTTGCTGTTGTTTCCTGATTTTTGTTGATGGTCTTTGAAAGTGTTCTATTGCGCGAATCTCCTGTAATTACAATGCATATCTTCTACTTGTGGTGTCTCTCTTGCATGGGACTTTCAAACACCACATCGAGATCTAGACTAAATTCTTGGTAATACTCTTTACCTGCAAACGGGTTTGGACCAGAATACTCTCTCTCTCTCTTTCTTTCTTTCTTTCTGCACTGTTTCATCCTCTGCAGCCACTTAATTATATTCATACGCGTCACTTATTTCAAAATTTTTCGATGAAAGTGTTTGCCTTTTTTATTAATCCACCATATGATTGCCATTAAAACGACGGGAACAATTAAAGGGTGAGTACAGTAAACAAGGCAAATGCTTACTCCTGAAAGTTTGGAAAAGATTCGTAATTATGATATAGTTTTCGATTCACTTACTTCATTTAGTACTTTTGCTGAGTGTCTCATTACAAAGTCTTTAAATAAAGTAATTTTTACTTAAGGAAAATCTGCACATTGTGCACTTTGTAACTTTGTGATCTTTTTTTCGGAAACGAATTCACAGTCGCAAGAGAGGCTCACTATCTTCTATTGCTCGCTTTTTGTACATTTACTTGTTCCAAAAGTGACTGAAATCGTACATACGGGTATACAGAAATAATAAGCAATAAGAAGAGTAACTGTCTAAATACTGCCTAAATACTGTCCAAAGTTACTCAGTTTATCTTAAAAGTTCAGATGCCAAAGCCGACCTGCACGTTTTATAAGGCAAAGCAGTGGACACACTACATCCTTACCCTTGTATGTGCTTTCACTCATAAACAATTTCTCTTAAAAAATGGGTAGGATTGCCATCGTCAGTGTGTTAGTGGACATGTTTTAATTTGCATCAACAGAGTTAGTTCATCAAGGATTACGATCGTGCATACGTTTTTTTGGGTTATTAAAGTGTTTCCTCTGCTTTTTTAACATTAGTTAAGTATCTTACGCACACGTAAAGTAGTAAAAAAGTTACTTTCCCGATAGGTTTCAATGGCTTTGAAAGAAAACAATAACTCGATGCTATGGAGTTTCTTTATAATAGCACGCACACATGAACAATAATGATTTACTTTTTTTTTTTTGTATTTTAAGTTTTAGAACATCATATGAAAGTGAGAGATATATTGTAACTGATCAGTAGCCCTAAGAGATATGGCAGCTTTTTCGACTTTGTATCAATTTTGGTGGTCTCAGCGAGTACTAAAACAAAGAAAAACTGTAATATTAATTTTATAGCAAAATAAAGTTGTTAAGCCACACACACCACCATTTCCGTACGATTTGCGACGTCTCTGCGATGTTGCTCAGAATACGGTTATTAGTCAGTAATGCGTGTATTTATTCTGTAATTGTATTTGAATTTTATATAATCACTCTCTCGAACTTTCTCATCTTGAAAGTCAACTTGTGTTTCCAGCAAAGACACAAATCTCCAAATACTGTAGACATAGTATTAGTAGAATAATATCGCGCCTTCTGCGGATTAAAGTATGACTTTAGGTCACCCCAAATATATATATTTTTATACGGCCAAAGCTAGAAAGATAGGCAAGAGATAGAGAGGTGGCGGCCGCAAGCATAGCTATGGGCATGTGCCCAATCGGGAATTGTTGCTCTTTTGCCGACTGAGCACTCACTGTAACTATGCCCAAAGAAAACTCTACCGCACTTGAGATTAAAACCCGCGAACACCCACTTAATAGTCGCGGATCTTACCCACTTTGCTACTCAGGCGGATATCAAAGAAATATGAGTTCACTGAAGTACAGTGTAGCATAGCATATATACGGGATAGTTTCTTTCCGCTTTACATAGATTGATTTATGTGTCAAAAAAAAAAACCAAACAATTCCACTTGTTGGGAGCGTCATTTTCACAATTTAAAGCAACGGAAGGCTTTGCTTAATTGTGTGACGTGATGAACACTTGGTACGCCATGACAATTTAAGGGGCGAAAACTTAATATCCAAACCAGGGAGTTAACTAACATCTGTGACGAAGTTATGTCAAGGCACTAAGCTTATAATGTCCATTTGGTGAAGTCGGCTGGGTGACATATAATGTTCGAACGGAACAACACTATAACTGTGTCCTTTGAACAGCTCAACAACAGCCTCACTGAGGATCCACACCGATAACACTTGAACTTTGAAAGTCAAAAGCAAAGCGTTTGTAAGACGCCAAAGAAACATAAGAGACTCGCCGTCATTACTTGGAGAAATAAGTTTTAATGTTCCTAACCGCTTCTCTAGGCACTTTACCTTGGTTAAGGTTAGTCAATGTAAATATAATTATGAGCTGTTTAATCCGCTCAGAGTTGTTTGCAAGAACCTAAATAACGTCTATCACCTTTTTTCATTATCGGACACTTTAAAGTCCATTAAAGCAACTTTGCTTAATACACGAGATTTGCCAAAGTCGTACTTAAACTAGCTCTTAATCCTAAAAAGTCACTACGATTCGAAAATTAATTGTTGTTAACTATTATCGGTTGCCAAGCTTATGCATGTTTGCGATGGCTTAGGGGTTCATTTGCAACTAGGTCCTGTACCGGTTGTGGGTGTGGCTCTGTGCTAATTGTGTACATGCTTTTTTTTCTTTTTTTTTCTTTTATTTGTTTTATTGTACTTATACTACATTTTTTTTTTTTTTTTAATAATAATTAATTTAAGATTTACTTTAAGAGTCATTTGAACTCGACTGTCGTTTGTTTTAGTTGAGTTTCTGTATAAGTGGAATAAATAAAATAAATAAATAAAGCGATATTTCAACGTGGAAGCAAAAATAGCACTGCTCGCCAATAGGCTATTGACTTTATCCTCACCGCTAGTCAACATATTATCGTTGTATTCCCCTTTTTTGATTGTTTCAAGCAATGAATAATGACATCTGCGAACAATTCTGTCTACCAATGTTTTCAAGATAATCCACCAGGCGGTGTATCTTGCATAGCTTCAAAAGGTTTGTTACCTTTTGCATTTTTGTGGGATTTCCTATACTTTTCCAAATGTTAATTTTTCCTGATTAACAATAGACCATGGTTGACCTTGGCAGTTACTTTTGGTTATGGATAGGCTTAAAGGTTAAGGGGTTCTTCTTATGATGCGGTATATAAATTCTGCTAGGAAGATGAGGAGTTAGTGGCGCTAACCGTGCATTTGATAGACTTTACTAAGCAAATTGAAAACTTAAGCATCGAGGTAACTAGAGAACTAATGCCTATAGCAAATTTTACGAATTGTTTCGGTAGGAGAACGGAACTAAAGTGAGAAAAATGGCTACTATTGCATACTCGCTCGTCGAGGCGATTTTTAAAGAAAAGAGAACTTTTTTTTACCGAATAGTGGCAGTATTATGGCACCGCGTTTAAAATGGCACAAAGTGGCCACTTTTGCCTTTAAATCTTACGTTTCTTTGTACTGGCAAAGAGATCTCTGATTATAAATTCAATTTCAACGTTATCTGAAATTTATGGCTTGGATTGACGTTCATCATCCCAGATTTTGTTTCTCTTTTTTCTTTTTTTTTTTTTTTTTTGGTTTTTCAAGCGGAAGTTAAACAATTTTTCCTTTTTCTATCATGTTCATGTACATTGTATTATATGTATGCGTATATGTAAGTATGCGTTTGCTAAGCTTCAATAGCAAACATGTCGATTTAACGTGACAGTTAGCCAACAAACGAATCCACCTAACAACCAACAACCAACAGCCAATGCCAACCAACAGCAATGTATTGTGCACACAAACTATTATCATTCATCCGTATATAAGAATGATATAGTAACGCATACACAAACACACATTGACACATACGCGTTTATAAATATTTATGAACGCGCCAGCGACTCAAAAAGAATGAATTAAAAAAAAAAAAAAAAAGAAAGCAATGAAAGCAGAAAAAAAAAAACAACGAAAACGAAATAAAAAGGTAATATGTAATGTGGTCGCTTTGCAACCATGACAGCCGATTGCATACATATCGGTACATACATAATGCATTGACCAAATACAACACACAATCTGGTTATATCTATGTACATGCATGCGTATATACATATATATATATATATATATCAGAGTTTTGCACACGTTCATGACTATGGCGTATGAATGTATGGCAGCCTGCAAAACTGCGTGTGTTTCCATGGATGTGTACAAAGGAAAAAGAAGACAAGAAAAAAAAAACGAATGTTTGGATATCACATTGACAGGCCACTCACTACTGTTATTTCCACCATCGTCATCATTATCATCGTCATCGTCATCATCATCATCATCATCATCATCATCACTGTAGTTATGGTCGTCGTTGTTGTCGTTGTCAGCAGCCAACAACAACAAGAGCAGCAGAATCGTCAGCATCATTGTGGCAGTATCAGCAACTAGCATTAAACTTGTAACAAGAACAACATTCAGCTAAAGCCAACACAACACACAACAGTAACATCACATTTCCAAGCTTACTATTGTGTTGCATTGGTTTGTTGCTTTCTGTTATGTTGTATATATTTCTATGTCCTGATGATTGTTGGCCGTAATCTACGCACACACGTGCACACGTACGCAATAACAGCACGCTATACATACAATACACAATTTCCCAACAGATTCCACAGAGGAAAAAGCGGAGAAACAAGCAAAGACTGATCATTTCACCAGTCAGACAGACAGACGGAACAACCAATCTACCAAAGGACCAGCTAACCAATCGACCAACTGACCGCCTGAACAAACGACTGACCATTCAACTAAACCACCGTTGAAACACATCCAGTGAGACTGTGTTGCCTATAAGAGTGCAAGTGCTGTTTTGTTGCTGCTACTTTAGCTGTTAATGCTGTTGTTCTTGCTGCCTTTTTTTATTGCAACTATAGTGGATGCCATGGATTATATAAGTATGAGAAACGCACTATCAGTGTAACAACTTTTTATGCGTATTTGTATTAGTGTGCGCTTGTTTGTCCGTCTATCTGCCTTTTTACTAAAGCGTTTATTTTCTTGTTTGTTGTTGTTGTTCTTGTTGTTATTGTTGTTATTGTTTTTGTATAATGTCAAATATCAAAGAGCGAAACTGGTAAACAAAAAAAACAAGGATTTCAAGGGATTATGCCAATTATTTTATCGAAACTTTTCTCCTTTTGTTTTATATTTATTTGTTCATTTCTTTTTTTTTTTTTGTTTTTTGCTGCCGCAATGCTTGTCATTGTATTGATTGAAATGAAAAAAAAAAAAAAAAAATTAAAATAAATAAATAAAAACAATCAGGAAAACATTATAAACTAGTTTTTAACATTTTCAAATTTATTCAAACGATTCTATTGCGTAAAGCGGTTTGCGTGTCATGCAGCGAGATGACGCAACGAAAGATTAATACCTTTGCTTCGGCTTTACAGCATTAGGTTACAAGAGGCGCGAATTACACGAGGGTTCCGTTATTGAATTTCAATTTTCAATTTAACTCAAAAAACCAAATCAATTGAACACGATTTTGAATTCCTCCTGAGCATAAATTGCACTTAAGATCCTAGATGTGTTTCATTAAAGAATTTAAACAAAGCAAAAATTGTAATTGTATTCGTCTTGAATCAAAGCCCCAATCATAGAGCAAGTAGTGCAAAAGCCAACTCATTACATACAAGGTGCGTTCTGAAGTCGACAGGACTTTTTCTAAGTAGAACATTCTATAGGCATTATCTCCCTAAACTGAAAAAATACCTATTCCAACGCAACAGTGTACAAAGTGTATATGGTAGTCGGGTGTGTTCGAGATGTTTTATTGCGTCATAAGTGAGAATGTGTTTGTTGTATCGGTGCATAAATGCATGCATTGACGAGAAAGTCGATATTATGTTCTGTTCACATTTGGCTAAACACTTTTGTTGCATGGCTTGAGCCGTAGCAGAGTCCGTGAATGATATCTCTAGAGCTTAGTGTAAGCGTCTGTGGTACGTGCTTGATTCCATGATGCTCGATGAGATCTTTGCTAAGTGATAAGCGTGAATTAGCACCGTCCGTAAGGAAGAACAATCCTTAACATTTAGAGCGCCCCACTATTCCTAAGGTGCCTGAGGGAGATCGGGGCTGAAAGATCATTCTTACCCCCCCGGTTAAGGCAAAGCCTATTAAACATATTCATGTTCAGTACTACCATCACCTCGAAACTCCTGAAGGCTCATTGTCAGCTATAAGGACCGAGACAAACCAAAAGGATAAGAAGAAATTTCCGCAAGAGTCCTGATACCAATAATAGTTTATAGATTTTTCTAAAACCGCAAGTACTTTATGCTGTGTGTACAGTAGACATAATTGTGTTTAGACAGCGACGCTCATAGCTCAGCTGTTACTACACTTTCATAGTCGTATGCTCATATCGAACAGAGAAGACGCAAGCGATCGGCATAGCCAGGTTCAGCCTTCAATGCCGTAGACCAAGCTTTCCTTATGATTGGTGCGTTGTTGTAACTATAGCGCATAGTTTGTTGGTGAAGGCGTAACTCTTACTGGTCAGATATACAACTTCCAGACTGCGGCTGGTCCCTATCTCTTTGTCTCCCACCATTTCTATCATAGATAGAAAGCAATTCCTCTTGAAAAAAAAGTGTTCGTGAAACAGAAGAAACTTGTCCACAGACTAGTTGGCTTGTTTAATGGAAGTCTTCCTTTGCTGGAAGAGCGACGAGGGGTGGTACATGTACTTTAAAAATCCTTATGAAGGCGTATGATAAACAATAACCAACCAGTTAGGCAATTGAAGCCGATGAAACGAAACGCAACCAAAACTTTGCGTTAACATTTGCATTACACATCACCCAAAATCTTCATTAAAATGAATGAGAAGAAAGAGGATGAAAATTAGGATGAAAAATAGAGGATGAAAAAGCTCATCGACCGATGCTTGTGAAGGATTTTTTGATGCTTTACCACCAACTACTCGCCATGATAGGCTGATTTAGCACAATGCGATTTCTACTTCTTCGTAAAAGATGCTTTCGCTGATGAAAGGAACGTGTTGGGCCGCATATTCGTTATGCGTTTCGACCAGGAAATTTCTTTTTGTGCTCTCTGCAGGATACAATTGTGAAGAAAATAAATGTGTTTTGCCGAAATAATAACTTTTTGTTCTGCTCTTGTGCAAGTCTACTTGCTTTGTAAAGCACATTTGACATTACATCCAACGGGTGTATCATGTCGTGCTCGCTGGGCACCGTCTAGATTTGGAAAATATTTTTATATGAATTAGAAGGCTCTATAGTCAAATCAATGAACCACATTTACATAATCTCTCTCCTATATGTGTTTCACTTATCGTTAATTGTGATTGACTCTCTGGCGCACTCTCTCTCGCACTTTTGAATTTAATATTAAAAGAAAATATAAGATGTACACCTTGTGTTTGCTGTGTACCTAGATCGATAAGCTTCATGGCCTTGTGGCGCAGTATACTCTATAGCCACAATGATCTAACTACGCGATGCATTGAGCTCGCGAACAACAACTTGGAACACGTGAATGTTATATGGTCAACTAAGCGATAAGATTGTGTGCAGACTTTCAGTCAAGTTAATCTGAGCGAAATGGTAAAAATATAGCTGAAGGTCATATTCTTTCTTCGAGATACATCCGAGATCGTAACTGTTATTACAACCGTCCGAAGTGTTACGGATGTCGACCCGACCGTTATGCTGATCAATAGTACGTATGGTTTACGAAGACGGTAATGCGTATTTTTATAGCTTATTAAGGTTTGGAAAGTCTGATATAATTCTTAGCACAAGCCGGGTGTAATTACATCCACTCAGATTTAGATCTTCAAACTTCCAACCATTTGCTTATCACATTTAATAACTGTTGGCCCCTGTGATAGGATATGTATACTGCCTTTGCCTTAACCTCACTCTTATTCTTCGAAGATATCACGCTTTTATTTAGTTTCTTCTTTTAGTCTCGTGCTTAAATTTTTTGATTAATACGCCTTCTATTCCATTACTTCCCCTCTTACAATTATAAAGAAGCACATCACAAATCCGCAAGTATCACTAGTCTCTTACTGCCAAGGTCTAACTACATGTATGCCGATATAAACATTACGTCACAGATTCCTCCCGTGGGTACCACTCCCCCGGAAGTATCGGAAAAAATGCGATGTCATGGAAAACCACGTCGTCGCTCCTGATCAAGGTGAAGACTATCGAATCTCTGGCTTTTTTCGAATAAAAGCACTCGCTCCACAACTCCACAGTTAGGCGCTTGACAGCGCTTCCGCAATCACCACGAGGTTTTCCGAAGAGCTGAGATTCTCAATTGTCATGTGGATCTATAAAGGACCGTCGGCAACCTGACATCCATTGTACCATAATTTGTCTGCAAATTTTTTTATGCAATAAATTGCTCAATGATCGAGGGGAAAAGATGAATAAAACAGGCGCTCTGAAGCCCTGCTACAACTTCTTTATTCTATAGTAGTAGGACTATAGGACTGACACATCTATTAATGTCCTAACTGAATTCTGAAATTTTAATAGGGCAAAATTAATGGTTTCACCTCGGCGTCAATTTGTACTTTGGCTGGGCATGCTTCACTTCAATACTAACAAGCAGCTCCATATGTTATCGCGTGCTGGAAGGCCCAATCAATTGTCTACGAAATTACGAGTTAAATTGCTCGCTGCAATTCTATCTCGTACAAAGTTCCAATTTGCTCCCTTAAGTAGATATGTAAATTTTATTCTTAAAAAGATTTCCGCACTTTTTGAAAATCGGTCTGATTCTTTTTGCTGCTTAATATAGAAGTTCGTCGAGATTATAATCCTTCAGCTTTATACATATAGGGGCAGCAGAAATCCCCACAAACTGGTCGTAGACATGCCCAGTTTCTAAGACCGGCAAATAATGGGCTCTATTTCTTCGTTTATAGATATGAAGGGCTTATAATGGCGCGGTCTAGGGCCCTATAGCTGCACCTTTTGCATGCTATCGTTCGATTTTCTACACAGCTGGGTGACAAATTTTCACAGAATATGTCCTAAGCAACCGCAGAGTCGTCAAAGTGTTAAGAACGGTAGTCAAACGGTAAATATTAACTAGAGTTTTGGCTTCTTGGACTCGTATTTGCGTTTGTTGAAGAGAAACATTGCGAGGTGCGCAAATTGGATTCGTACGCTTGTATAGATCGTGTTACGTGTATATTAGATGGCAGTGTACAACAACGATGTCAGATTAAATACGCGAATAGTTTGGTAACTATATTGAAGGCAAACCCGTTCCAGAATGACAAGCCAAACTAATTGTAAAGACGCCCAAAACGGAATGTTGTAGGTAACTTTGGATCAAATTCATCCCTCGCTACTTACTCGTTATTTTTGCGTAAGAATTTTAAATCTTCTAAAGATAGTTTCATCGGGACATTTTTATAAGGAATGCAACAACGGATGAAATCAAGCTTTGAACACTAAATTTGAATGATGTTGATTTGGACTGTGAAATGAAATCTCGAAATCGGAAACACCTCAACACGGCCATATAAAGCCATAAAGCCTTTTTAAGAAAGAACTGCACTTAAGTTTATTTCGTGTGTTCATCTCAATGATCGCAGCATGATTGTGACAACAATATGTAAAGAAGAAAAAATAAAAAAAATAAAAAAATCACAGACATGATTATATTCATGAGTATCTATGTATTTTAGTTGTTCTCACACTACGCGTCTGTTTGTTACATAGTTTTTTTATGTTCTTTTCATATTCGATACAAATTAAATGGGAAATGAAAGGAATACAATTTAACAAAAATTTAACTTATTTGCAGTATGGATTTATTTATTTATTTATTTATTTTTTATTTATTACCAAATAATATCAAATGACACGAAACTTGTTTTTATTGTAGTTGCATTTTTGTTGCTGTTGTTACACAGCAGCAGTGTACGGATGACGGATTATGATTGCGTTAAGATACATTGCAATCGTGAGAGGAGTGTATAAGCGCGAGTGTGAATATCTATGTATATATGTGCGCGTGTATGTGTCGGCTCACACCCAACGAACGGCAGCCGAAACAACACCCCAAACCAGAAAAAATGCCCATTAACCCGAAGGGTACCCACCACTTATTGCAAACAAAGCTGACGGTTGCCTGCTGAGTTTTTATGCTGAACGTGTCGGAAAAAAAATCACGTCAGGTTTTCGGGCACGTCAAGGATTTAAGTATTTTCCTTTAAAACAAAACAATAATGGGAGTCGAAAACAGTAACACAGGATAGTAGGGTTGTTGTGCTGGTTGTGGTGCTTGTGCTTGTTTTTTTTTTTCTTTCTATATATATATATATATATATATATATATATATATGTATATACAGGTACTGTTTTCCTGTGACCTGACAACGACGAGGACAACAGAACTTAAATAAAAAAGTAAAAAAAGGAAAAACATGTTAACTGAACGTGATTCGCAAGATCTTTTGAAAGAGTAACTCTTAACCATGGGCAATGGGTAGAATACAGTGGAGCGTTGGAAGGGGAAGGGGAAGGGGAAGAGGAATGCAAGAGGAATACAAGAAGAGTGAGTAGTAAAGGAGGGGGGACGGGGGGCAGGGGGAGAGAGAGAGGAAGAAGCCAACCGTGAATACGTTTACATTTATTCATTATTATTATTATTATTATTGATGTTAATAATGATGATGACGTTGATTTTATGTTCTAATGCTGTTGATGTTTAAAATCCATTGCACGTGCTTTAAGTAAAGATTTTTTTTCTTCTTTTTTTTGTCTTGAATAGAACGGTACAGAATAGGTTGTGCATGAGCACAACAAGGTGCACGTGTAGCGGTTGCAATTGCCGCGTACATAAAGTATGCCTCATTGCTGCCATTGCTGCCGTTTACTGGCTGTTGTGCTCGTAGAAAGCTCACGTATCGTATTGATGTAACAACGGCCTGTGTGAACCGTTGGTGGAGATAGATGATGAGGTTGCTACACAACGCACACACAAACACGAAACTAAGCACGTTGTAGCACTGTTGTGTAGCGAATAAATGATTTTTTGGGGGAGATTACAGCCGCACATACAGAGTTGCTTAAATATTTTTACATAAGTTTGTGTGTGTGTGTGTGTGTGTGTGTGTGTGTGTCTGCGATTTCATGGTGTTTATTACATTACATATTATATAAAATTAAGATGTTAAGAGGCTTTGAGTTGAAAAGGTAAAGCAAAGAAAAACACGCTCGCTCCAATGATATGCAAACAACATAAATACGAATACATGTCATTAACGCAAACAGCCTTAACAGCAGAATCAACAACAACAACAACAACAACAACAACAACAACAACAACAACAACAACAACGACAACAACATCGACATCACCAGCAGTAGCAAGAGAAGTAAAATGAGCGAGTCTAATGCGATTGATGGAAAAGCAAATGTCGAAACAAACCCATATGCTTGGTAACGTACGAATTTTGTAAACCCTTACGACTTGAAAAATGAAGAGTTGCTCCATCGCAACAAAGTTATCAGCAATTCGCAAGCCTATCCTATAAGGAAAGTAGTAATATTTTTGTGAGATCGGCTCAAATGTGTGAACGTCAAAAACGATGGGGGATATTTTCGCAGATAAGTTTTCCCAAACGTGGGCGGGGCAATCAAAGCACGATCTATTGCTGTAATTGATCGGGAATAACCTCATTAGTGGATAACGCGCTTTCATCTCTATGCCGAACTGACGGTGGAAGCACAGTCCACTCCACACACTGGCCATGTTCAGAAGTGTCGACGGTCTCACCTCGGTCATCCATGAGTTTTTTATTTAGCCAATAACTGTATGCGGTCAAGAACTTTAAAGCAAGACTTCGAAGCTTCTGCTTACACAAGAGCAAAATGTACTTTGACCTCTACGGTCATGTACGGGCTATGTACGGAGGCTGTAGTAAAGCCTTTCCTACAACACTTTAAAAAACCTAAGCGCTTCCTGGCCGCTTTTCCGAACACTTCTTTCGAATGTTAGTGCATGAAATCGCCAGGTGGAGCATTGTCAAGGTAAAAGAACAGTTTGAAGTAGTTTTCTTGTCAATCTTCCACGTGTTGAGTGAAGGATTTTCTATAACTTAATTACTTAGTGAAAGAACTTTTTTTTACAATGGAAAATATCGCATTATATAGCCATGACTAAAACATCAAGACCATGAAGTGTTTTCTCTATATCAGGCGTGTAGAACAAATCGATTGCGAATCGATTTTGATTCGATTGCGACCAATAAGTAATGCCTTTAACAACGATGTTAAGCTGAATGAAATAATTTACAGGTCGATAAAATTAATTGAAATGACTATTAGCGTACAATACCATGAAAGGAAAGACTTATTGGTATACCGTTTCTTTCTTGAAGGTTTCTTTTAAATGAGTTGACCGCAAGACGTAACTTCAAATGTCAAGCCTATACTGAAACAACGGTGTTTGAAACTTTGTTTCACCTACAAAATTTATAATACGCACGGCATTTGTTGTGATTGTTAATAGTTGTAAGCATTGTGATCGGTATTTTTTTTTTTGTTCATATGACCTCTGCTTGCTTGAGTTTCATTGAATTGAAAATTTTGCCTACTCCCCAAATATGAAATTATCTCCTGAACATTTTCTTTTAAAGGTTTAAAGGAGACGCATAAGAAGCTAATCATGCTTGAAATGTGCCTTAAAAAGTCTAAAAGGTAACTGAATTTATATGGAAGTTGCTGAATTAACATTAGCTTTGGGATTAAGCCATAATTGATATTGGAACTGTATATCCTTTATGTCTAAGCTAAGAATACCGCCGGCACTGTCACTCCACATCCACGCCACCGCCCACATTGTGACGGCGAAGTTCGATCTCTGTCTTCACTGACGCGTTCTACTAATCGCCAATAACACCGTAGTGACCAACGCTGAAGCAGCATCGCTATCCATCCTATCACAGTTGACATTGTAACACCTAAGCAAGATTTCTTTCGGTCATTAAATGCTGAGCTAAAACGATTATAGTCTTTGGATCGAAGAAGCATAAAGACTGTATAAAGGAACGCTGGAGTACCGCCAGTGTATTGATCCTTTTCCTCCGTGTTAACGCCTTGTAACGCTGAAGTAAGATCCCTATTGGCCCTATGGTACTGAACTAAAAAGACTTTAGGTTCTTCAAGGCATAACTAAGATCACTATCGACAAAGTCGAAGGTCTCTGCTAACACAATATAGGCACTGTGACGCTGAGATAAGATCACTGTTGTCCTTTTAATTTGATTTAAAATCACCAGTGACCCATTCACGCTGAATTAAAGTCTCTGTGAGCTAAATTAAGATCCCCATCGGTCAGGGAACAGTGACATAAGATCATCTCTCTATTACTACAGCATCACTAAAGTTACGTTGGTTCACGCTGAGCTAAGATCTCAATAAAATCAATATCGTGTCTTTAAGGCTGAACAGGACTGAAAAATTCACGCGGGGTCAAGATCTCTACTAACACGATATCGCTAAAGTAACATCTTTATCGCACTAGTGACATTAAAATACAATTACTTCACCCCCCGTAATGACGAAAGACTATTATCATTGAAAGATTCACGTGAAATGGACATCCCACCATCTCACCACGTTAAATGCCATCACCTTCGCAATGTCAAATTAAAATATATTTGTGCTAAATGAAATTATCGATCACAAAACTATTCACAAATTAACGCTAAGATTAGGTTATCATTTTCACGGACACTGAAAAAATAGGACGAAATCGGTACCGCGTTATTAAGATCTCTTGCAGCATCGGAATACTAAACTGAAGTCCCTGTTGTGACTTTAACACCAAGGCAAAAGCACTCAACTAAGCTCACCATCGAACCTGTAAAGCCAACCTCTTTTGGTCTGTCGCGATGCTGCCTTAAAACTGCTATCGATGCTGTAATGCCGCGCCGTGCTTGCTTCGCTAGTGCTAAGAGGAGCAGACTATCCGAACCTGAGTAAATTTTCGATCATTCGCTTTAAATGAATTGAAAAAGAATTCTTTTAGGGAAACTAAACAAACTAAAGACTTCCTTAAAGTAAAGTCTTTAACACCCGACTTTAAAACCAAACAAAAAGTCTGATACTCTTATACCTCCTATATTAAAATGGATGTCCCTTTGGCCAATATGAAGAATAGCTTGTTTGTAAAATAAAAGGCGGTCATTGAACAGCCACCTTAGCCAAAGCAACAAATCATCTATAAAACATAGCATACTTACCATATTTTTAGTCTATTTTTAAATTAGAAAAGAAAAAAAATCAACGAAACGTTTTTTCAAAATATTTTAAGCCTGTTAACCGGGTTAAGAATTGTATTCAAGAGCTTTATGAGAGTGTACGTGTGCTTCCCCGTTTTGGGTTAAGCTGCTTTTCCTTAACATCATGATCATCATCGTCATCGTCGTCGTCATCGTCATCGTCATCATTATGGCAATCATCATCAACGTGAACGACGACACGACTAGCACCAGCGACAACATCTTGATAATCAACGGCATAAATCTAAATTGTAAGACCGCACACATACAGAAGATTTCCATTTGTTTACGGTACTTGAATTTTCTATTATTTTCCTGCTGCCTAAACATAAGACCACAGACTTCTGTGTTTTTTTTCTTTTCTTCTTTTCCTTTTCAAGTTGCTTTGCTGAATCCTGAATAAGAGGTGGTCGGAAGCGGGAGTGTTTTATTGAAATCTTTATAAACAGAAAATTTAATTTAAAAATTTGTATAAGTCAGCCGGCACGAAACAAAAACAAACTCATGCTATCATCGTTTGCACCGTTCGTTATCACTGCACAATGTAAAAGCGACGGTTTTTTCGTTGAAAGGGCGAGAAAGTGACTGTCTGTCTATCTCTCTTTCTCTGTTTGTGTGTTTGCGTGTATGTGTATGTAGGGCCATTATCAAAAGTGTATATCTAAGTAATTCACACATTTTATGTGAGAATTTTTTTTTTATTTGTCATTTGTTTTTTTTTTTTTCGTCCCGTGCTTCACTGCCTACCATTGATGTGTAACGATTGCTAACGCAAACAAATAATTGTTCATAGCCAGCAATAAAAGAACAACAAAGCCGCAGAAGACAAGGGAATCAAATGAATATATAAAACAAATATCATTTCTTTTGGCTTTTTTCGCTCGCTCCTGTTAAATAAACTCAAAGTGAAGTATTTGTGTGTGGGTGTTAAGACAATGAAATCGCACCGCGCTTCACGTATTTTGCGAACCATTTTTCAGTTTATTCTATTGATCACTCAAACCGCAGAGTAAATTCTGCAGCCATACTGCCTTTCTATGCTTAAATGCTTACCGTTATATAGACATACACAAACACAAACACAAATAACATACGCTTGTCTGCCTTCCCTACTATGAAATGAAATGCTGTTTTCTATATATATATTTGCTGTAACAATTAGGACTTTAGTCTTAAATACATTTATGAACTTTAAGTAAACTTTTCTAGTCAATATACAAACGATTTTGTTTGAATAGCACACACACACACACAAACACACACACACATTTACACATTTACGCAGCTATACACCTAAATAAGCGAAATCAACAGCGGCCAGCCACTAGCAACCACTAGCATATCACCGCCAGCCAGCCAGCCAGCCAGCCAGTCAATCGGATATTGTTTTTGAATAAAACAACAAAAATCTCCACCTTTCCGTTCAACTATCAAAGACTATTAAAGTTCATGTAAACAATAACAAGTAAATGAAGTCGAAAAACGTGCCAATATGCGGATCCCACATAGGGAGGGGATCGTCGTAATTTGAAAGAAAAATATTCATATTTTTGTTTCTTATTTTGTTAATTGCTTAAAGGATATATTTTCTCTTTTGATTCATGCTGATATTGATTTTTTAATCCTTTCTTTTCTTATTTTTATTTATTATAGTAAATTATTCGCAATCTGTCGAACAAGAAAACTTGATTCATGTCCTTTCCAGTCTTCGTTCTTTTGCCGGATTCAACTTTTTTCATTTCTCTTTTTCTACATAGTAGTTTAGTCTAAGATGCGCTGGCTTACGGACTCTGTTGGAGCAAAAGAACATTCCTTTCAACCAACATTAATTATCCGGCTGTTTTGTACCCTACACGAGGGTGTATAAAGTTTGTGCGGATGTATACTATATTCAGAAGGACTTGAGATAAACCTGACTTTTCTTATACGGATAACAAGTAGTAGATAAGCTTGTCTGTCTATCTGTCCATTTCTATTTCTTGTGTTTAACGTATAGGTCGTAACTGGGGATTTGATGGGATTTCGTATACAGATATGTTTTGGCCCATGAACGAACGCTATTGAAAATGCTTCGGATCGGACTTCCAATATAATGCTTTACTTTGAAAAGTCCTAAAAGAATTCAGAGAGAGTGGTGTGGGATATTTAAGGGTGTAGGCCTTGTTCTATTACAGTGTTTCTGCTTATTTTTTCTTGCATTAATTTAGAAAAATTATTGCTCTTCCGAAATTAAAAGAAATTTATTTCTGTTTAGACCACAAAGTGGGTAATGTGTAGACAAGCAGTAATCGTAATTAAAGTATCCCTTATCGCACGCGAAATTGTAGACCGAGATAATAGTCGGCGTAGCTGGTCGTCAGTTTTTTTTGCACTTTCGAAAATCGGAAATGACTTCAATTTATTTATTTCTTTATTTACACATAAAATGCAGCTAAAATACGATAAGAGATAAAATAAGTAGAGGTAGACTTTTAGAAATACATCTTATCCTAAAGAGTAGGACTTAACTTTTATTGGCTATAAAAATAAGGGGAAAATAAAAAAGAACAAAGTCACTGTATCAGCAAGAAAGATGTAATACTGGGGTACACTCACAGTCGGTGTGTATCGACATTTCAATATCACATTTCCAATGTCTCTACTTTCCAAGACGACAATGAAAACATGGGGAATAAGGCCGTTCGAACACATTATCACTTTCAGAAAAATTTGCAGCTTAAGGTTGCAGGTTAAGCGTCTCTGATCGGAAAATTTTGCTGTTGAGAGCACCAGACAGACGGAAAAAATTTAATTTTCCGGAGTTATTTCTTCCGTAGTGTGACATAATTAAAAGCATCTGGGACACTTAAAGCATTAGCAGACTACGTATAAATTAGAGAAAGATATTATGACACCGACTACAAGAAGACAGCGACTACAAAGAGTCATTGAATAGTTCGTTCAAATCGGAAGCCATCAATAACGATAATTATGTCATGTTGTCAGGTTGTTGTCAAAATATTGTGCAAGCGTTATGTCACATGACACAATTACGAAAGCAAGTGATGTTCTGTTTGATTTGTTTGTTCTTGTTTCGGACGTACTCTGCTTAGCTTTTTTGTTCCACATTCAGTCAACTTCGATCGAAATTCATCGAAAATTTACTATAAACTTAATGTTCTTTTCAGAGACTTAACGATTTTTCTTACTTGGTATTTGTATTGTCCTGCGGGAGAGAGAGAGAAAGAAGAGGAAAAATACTTATTATCAAATGAAGCTTTTTTTTCTCTTTTCCTCTCTTTTATTACTATGTAAACCTACTTACTGTTCCTTAATTTTGAATCGTGTTACGACAACTTTAATCAAAAGTGTACGACAACGGCCCAATGATCGTCGTGACCATTAGAAATCAAAGCAAAAGATGACTTGAACAATGAAGTCTTTATTCTATAGTTAGCTTTCTTTTGTGGTAAGCTGCAGTAATGCGCTTACAAACCAATAAAGTAACAAACAATTACGTTGTTTGTTGGTACCTTCTCAAGATGTTAGAGAGAAATGCAATGATACCGACCTCCATTTGTTCAGTTTGATTAGTTTAATGAGAATTGTTACTCTTTTTCTTCTTTTTCATTTATTTGTTTGTTCTTTACCATAATTGTTGCAATAACAACAATTTCAAGTAACTATTCTAACAGCTAACAGCTAACAGCTAACAGCTAACTATACAGCACAATAGAAATTGTTGATTGAGAAAACTCAATTCATTGATATAAACTTGTACATACACACACAATTACACACACACACACACACACACACAAACATAAACATAAACAGTTAAACATATAGACATAAACATACATACATACATACATACTTGAATGCTTACTTAAAAACAATTAACAAAGACACTATCGCCTTACACTGCTATTAAGCGATGGGAAAAACAAACGTTCAAGAAACGTGTTGCAAAGTTAACAATAATCGATAGATCGATCGATCTTTTGTTCATGTATTTGTTTAGGACTTGATAGAAAATTGTTGTGTGTGTTTTTTTTTTTTTTTTTAGGAACGTAGACACTCTCCTGACGAGCTTATCGATGTGGTAACCGGAGCATGTGTTGCATTACATTACACAATTTTCTTTATTGAGTGATTCGTTTTTTTTTTTTTCTTTTCTTTTCTACTCTTTCTTATATGTCTACTTACTTTTGTGTAATAATTATACTCTACACTAGTATAGGTGACCTTCATTAAGTTTGCACGGCATCTACTCATTAAATGCATATCCAAGTACGTTTCCATTTAGCTCAGCGATTGCGATGCGAATGGAAATATAATCTCCTGAAACGGGGTTAGATCGGACTGCTTTTCCAAATCATTTCCCATGCAAAGCCTTAATTGGAAAAAGTCGTTACATGAGAAGTAAATAATCGTTAAATACAAAAATTTGAATAGTCCTGCGGTGTTTTCGGCCCCCTCTCATAAAAAACCTTAAAAGCCCTTCAAGCAATAAATGATTGAAATTATGATGAAAATGGCGATGTAGGGTTTGCAGGGGCCAGCTTTGCCTGACTACAAAGTTTTAAATTGTTTTTATTTGTTGTTGCCGTCAACATATGTACTTTTTCCTCGCATTCGTTTAGACGATTTTTTCTAAGTCATTTATGCATAATAAGAATGTGCCGTGTGTTGCAACCGCGATTCATACACAAATGTAGTAGTGACAACAATATTTGTTATTTAGCCGCTATGTAAACTCAATCAAAATTGAGGTGATAGCTTGCGTCATCGCTGCTCTACAATAAGTCTATTGTCGAGCTGAGAAAGTCCCGATAAGTGCAAAGGTAAGAGCATTCAGCCAAATGCTGTCTTCACTATCAGTTAAGGTGATGACATTTTCAAGACTAGCAGGGAATATTTCGTCAACACGTTCGTGGACGTTAACGCTATAGCATTCGTTTTCAGTCTGATGCATTTCAGTTTCAGCGAGGAATCTCGACTAGCAACTCAATGGTCGTGGGTTCGAATCTCAAGTGCAGTAAAGTTTTTAATAAAAGCCGATAGGCTTAGATGCTAGTACTTTAAGAGTTGAAAACTTTGCTTACGGATCTTGTAGCATTCGTTGCATACATACAACTGTATTATGGCTGGCTTTACTTAATATTTGTTATCATATTTCAGATATTGGAACTAATTTTGAAATAAATCGACTGTCAATTTTTGAACATCACTGGCCTTTGTACCGTCCGCGAAAGTGTAAAGGAAGTTGTAACACGTAACTCTCAGATCATAAGAAGATTGTACTCTATCCGATTTCTGACAACGTCTAGAACGATTATTCTCATTTAGCTTCAACCTTAAAGCATGCTGGACTTAGTGCTCCATAATAATTACTCTTCCTATTCCTCTCACTTTTGGGCTAGAAACAGCTGATATATCGTTACTTGTTTTCACAATTAAATAAAATGTTTTTTTTTTTTTTTTTGATAAATTGAGTTTTAGTCTCTTGCTGAAATATTACAATAAATATTACATCTAAACGTATACCGCACCGATTAAAAAAAGTTAAAAAAAAAAAAACAAGTAAGAAAATTATATTCCAAGCGAATCTTTTATACCCATCACCGTTTTCCTAAAACAACAACAAAAGAAGTAAAAGAACTTAATCTTCATGCTCTATAATACGGAGTGGATGGGCGCACTGACTTTTTTTTATTTTTAGAATAAAAGTTTTTGGTATAATAGGCGTGCAAGTGTTGCAGGCGTATCCTTGGAAAAGTTTAAGCTGCAAGTTTGTATGCGATATCTTAATTTCCACTAAGGGAAGAATGTCTACCACGAATATCACATAGTTGCGCAGAAAGACAGACATGTTTGTATGTCATCCTTCGGTGTTGAGTAGAAAAATTTAACTACAAAGACACTATGTCTTCTAGTCTTGCAGTACATTATAAAACTCAAGTTGGGAGGACGACGACTTTTTCACTTCTCTGACCATCCAGAAGATTGCGGCTTATTCCTCCTTAGCTGTGGCTTTTTCTATAGAATACAAAATTAAACGAGTATTCACATTTAATGTGAACTCCTCTTGTTTTTCTCTTATTCCACTTGCCTCGTATTACTGATAAACGTCCAATCATCATTGCAAAGATTGGCCAGAAGATACTGGAGGTTCTTCTGTTTATTAAGTTTTCCTCTGAGATTTCTTAGAAAAAGCACCAGAGTATTTTTTTGCGATGGCAGCGTACATAGGCAAACCATAGAGCATTCACCACAAACATTGTTCGAAGTTCTGTCAAAACGCTGCCTTGAAAGTAAATCAAACTTTTGCTAATCTTATTACCAGAGAATTGCTTTCTTTTCATTCACAAACAAAGTTTTGAACTTGAAAAGAAAAAGGTGAAGCGTCTTGACTCCGCGAAGCAAGTAGGATGATCTGTCTACGAATTAAAATATTTATACATACATACCTTACGTATCCACACCCGCATACAAGCACATATATATGTTTACCTTCATGTATACATAGATGACACGATTAAGAAGATGAAGACCGCAACGTCGAAAAAGCTAAAGCAGAAGTGCTTCGAGGATTGGGAAAAGGGCTAGCTCAAGTATACTATATCGAAGGGCGGTGACTTTCAAGGGGACAGAATAAGCATTGACGAGTAAATGAATATTTTTCGAGATAAATAAAAGGTCGCCTTTGTTTCGAACACACCTGTACTGCGCTTGGGTATAAACAAATCCAGAACGTCTTGAAATGAAAACACTCTTTTATTATATCATCGTTTTTTTTTTGTCTATGTTTACGTACAACAATTCTATAAAGACTCCAAATTATTTTCTAGCTTGGTATAAGTCCGTCCATCTGTCCCATCGAGCATTTTTACGTTTAATACACGGGCCGTATTTGCGAGATTTATGGATGCAAACTGAAGCACTGGCATTGCTCTGCGACCATGGGCGTGCTTTCAGAAGGACGAAGAAGAAGACAATACAAATTGTGTTAATGCGGACGAAAATTGAATTTCGTGCCAAGATATGCGAAAGCATCTAATTTTTATTTTACAGATTTCTACCATATCGACGTATGTACGCACCTAACATGGTAGCAGTGAGTCGTCCTCAAAAAGACCGTATAGTATATGTGTATAAGCAAATGTCTTTATCTTTAAAAACAAAAAATATTCTTTGAAAATCACTTAAGCCTCATTAGCACACTAGGGATGACGGTTGGCGGCTTAGCTTGTGTCAGAAGTCACAACTTGTTAAATTGTTGAGAATGAATGAATTTTTTGGTACATGAACCCTTTAATAGCCGTTAATTTAATGAACCAATTCATCATCAACATAATTATATTTAAATAAATTTAGCAAAACTCTCGCTTAAACATATCCAGACAATTTTCCATTTTTTTTTTTTTTTGCATTGACACAAGTCGGCCAAACAGTATTTCATGAATCATTTAAGCGGTTCCATTGAATTGCACAAGCTTTACGGTTTCTTTCTTCTTCTCCCTCTCTCTTCTCATATAAACACGTTTGATGTGAAATGTTTTGGAAAGTCATGACAAAAAAAAAAATACAAACCAAATCAAATCGTTACAAATATGACAAATATTTATTTTTGGTCTAGCAGAGGAATTTAAACGCTTCCGTTGCTTTGTTGTTGACGGTCAAGAATTTTAACGAATGCTACTGTTTTGTTTTTTTTTTTTTTTTGGTTTTTTATTTTGGTTCTTTATTTTTGTTAATTTTTATTCATTTTATTAGAAAAATTCAAATCAACACTAACTCCATTCCGCACTGTTACAAAGAAAGGATAAATTCACATCAGTATCGATACGAAGAATATATTTGCGATGGGACATATATGATGATGTCTAGTTTGGTTGAATATAATCACATTGTGAATCCAGAAATAACCACTTAATTGGATTTCTGTGGAATAAATATTTAAACAAAAAAAAAAAAAAACAAACAAAAAAAGAAGAAGAAAAAATGAACGGAAAAGACGACAACACACACAGTGCCGAAGAGGAGTAAGAGCAAGGGAGATTTCAATTTCATGTTAATTTGGTGGTTTTTGCCACACAAGTAATCGCAGCCTAGCACAACATAGCACAGCACGATATACACACTAAAGGAGTCACAAGATCTGTTATTGATTAAGATCAAATTTATTGCTTTGCCACGATATCATCGTACACGAAACCCTACTGTCTATCTAATTGTCTGTCCGTCTAGCTGTTTGACTACCTTTCCTTTATTTTTTAAATGCACATACATATATATATATATATGCGCCAATAAACGCCCTTTCGTGTGTAAATGAAATCTTTTGATTCGAGTTTTCCTTTTTGACTCTTTCGTCTCCGGCATTAAGAAAATTATTATTTAATGCATTATATTAGAATCACAACTAAGTATCGGTTTCGCTTACTTTACCCAAAATCGAGAATAATTTTTTTTTTTTTTTTTTTTTGCCAGTCCTTTTAGCCGTCTGGCAGGAATCGATTCAAACTGGTCACGCAAGCATAATTTTAAATTTCTAAAGCTTCTGGTTTTGCAAATCTCTATATAGCATTAGATCTTATTTTAAATAAAAATTAAAACTAATCACATACAAAATATCACTCCCACCATCATAATTATGGATTGCACATACCTAACAACACATTTTTAAAAGAAATATTTCTTTAAAAAAAAATAAAAAAAAAGAAGGCTAATATTTATTAAACTTTAACTACTGGTCTTGTTTATTTGTTACCTTGGAGCGGTTATTAGAGTTCGTCTTACCTTTTTTCCGATCATTTAGAAGATCTTTTTGAAGTTTTGCATTGCTTGCTGCGCATTAAAACAAGTAAAGGCATTACAGTGGATCACAGCCACTACCATTAAATACCCTACACCACCTCGCTTAATGCAGTTAGTTATTCGTATGACGACTTTTCAAAATGCGGTATTATATAGGACCCTAGTCGACAAAGTATACAGTATACCGATTCCATAGGTTGAACACAAAAACAGAAGACAGACAAACGGACAGACAACCGTAAAAAATTGAGCTTCAGAAAGTGATTCCGAATCGATAGATGTAATAAAAGGTGAGTTTATCTAAAATCCTTCTGGTTGTTGCATACGTCTGCACAAACTTAATATACGTTTGTACTGTAAGTGGTGAAGGGTATAATCAATAAAGTGCCGAGATATGGAAAATGAAATTATACCAAATATGTAAATTTAATAATAAATTGTGAGCGGAAATTGGCAGTGCATTGCATTGTCCGAGAAGTTTGCAAACTCATTTTGGAAGTGTCTGCCGATCCGACCTGAAGTTATAGTGTATACTACTTCCTATTCGAAAATATGTTATGTGTAGAAAATTTAGAAATGAAAAAAAAAAACCAGTTGAGGACCCCATCTACCGAGTTGGAAGCTGTTGATTCTTGTTGTACGGGTACGCGTCAATATTATTGAATGTTCGCAGAATGGTTCGGAATTGATGGCTATTCGGACTTTTCAACTTTATAGTCTCAATACTAACTGTCCGAATATATGGTATACTTTTAAGGAAAAATTAACCTACACCACTGTTGTACAATTTTTGAGATATTTTGTAAAATGATTTGGATCGGTCCACCATTTCGACGACTTCTAATATAATGCCTTACTTTGAAAAGTCTTTATATGCAAAAAATTGCAATTTTCGAAATTTCTCAACAAAAGTAGCTAAGTAATAGTATTGGTATGAAAACTATTGACTCGCTGGTCCAATTCTTGAACCGCCTCTCATTTAAAGAAAACTGAAGGTCATATGATAAAAAGGTTTAATTTTCAATGCACCATGATGAAAATTAGATCACAATGGTAATTTAAATAAAAAAATTACCTGTTTCGAATTTCGACCATCTTGGCCTACTTTCTGGATCCTACTCTGTATATAGATTTTCATGAAAATTGATCTTTCGTAGGGCAGAAAAGTCTAAATTTTAATATGTTATGATGACACTTAACTCGTAATAGTAATTTCAGATAAAAAATTTCACCGCACTATATTTGGATTATTCACGCCTATTTTTTGATATAAATGTTTTTACGAAAATTTTTCTTTTTTAGGACAGAAAAGTCCAAGTTTTAATATTTAAATTGATCCGTAATAGTATATCGATATAAAAAGTAACTCTACAAAATTGGGACGAAGTACACGTATTTTTAGATTCTATTCTGTATAAGGATTTGCAGGAAAATTTTGTGTTTTCTAGGGCAGAAAAGTCCACGTTTTAATATTTGTGATGATAACAATTGTAGTTTGATATAAACAATAACTACGCTGGACTTTAAATACGTGCCACGATTTTTGAGGCTCTTTGGCACAACCATTCTTACGGGAAGTAAGCCTTTATTTGCAAAAGGGTCTAATTTTTAATACGCACTCCCATACGCCTTCTAAAAAAAAGAGGGTATAGGGTTTTGAGCTCAATGGCAGAAATAAGAATTGTATTAGACAATGTAGTGTAGGGTATTCAAATGCCGGCCTAGCTAAACTATAACGTTTTCACTGGTTTCATGTAACAATTGGCGCGAAGATTCCCATACTTGTCTTCAGCGTAACGTACGCGTTGATCAAGTATCATTAGGTTGCCGCAAAGTTCGGATGCGATCATTTTTCTTTTGCCTCAACTTCACTGTATTTGATACTCTTGGTCCGAAAAGATGATATAAGACTCGGCAAAATATTTACCAAAAGTGAAAAACGGACTCAAAGAAAATATTCTTCGTACATAAATACTTAAGTAAACCGACGTGTATACGTCACACCTGCGAACTGAATATTGAAATTTTCTGCTAACATTTTACGAAAGCATTGTCAAGCTCGGCGTGCGCTAAACGAAGATTCATTAAAAAGAAAGCTACAAAAAATTGTTTTATAAATGCTTTTCTCCTTCGCGGCATATGTGAATTTGTCATTTTTCATGCAAAAACTATTATTTATATATATATTTATTACGTGTAGAAACGTACGAATTTCTTTAAAAGATCCCTAAAAAGTGGAAACACATATCGCGTAACGCGATTATCTTTAAAAATTAAGGATATAAAGCCTGAATAATCGTATATCTTGTCCCATAAATAAAGAGCGGCGTTCTTCCTGTGACTTTTGCACGTTGAACGCAATGCAAAAGCAAGCAGGTTTTCCTGACTAAACTATGATATATGTTTCATTCGATCTTTTAACTGATTTTAACTGATGGATCCACTGGCGAATGCAACATAACCTTACACGTACAGATTTTCCTGACTAAACTACTTCGTTTCATCCTTTAACTGATTTTAACTGATGGATCCACTGGAGAATGCAACGTAACCTTAATGTTGACTAATTTACTATATGGAGATACTTATGAAGAGCAAGACGTCTTTTCACATTCAAGATTTTTGATTTTAACTGCAATACTAAGCATAAATTTATAGTTGGACTTGGACTTAAATTTCAGTACCCCTTGGTTACAAAAAGTTTTCGATTTTTCATGAATATGACGTTTGAAAAAGGGACTAAAGGAGCGCTTCACAAATATTTACGCAGTCTGTAATCAGGTATTGCGTTTCCTTACGAGTGAGTCGCGATCATTTTCTAATTTTGTAATACGTTTACGCTGAGAATGACTGCACCGATTTCGTCAGATCGCCAGCAATTATACTGCCTTCAAAGTATTAAGTGAGTAATTTTAAGTTTTATGGTTTTTTTTGGCTGATAACGTAAAGTAAAGAAATGTTAAAAAATAGAAAAAAAATTATCAATCATTTGCTCCTAATTCTAACACAATGAGGCTTTGAAGCTTGCTTGAATTTGGAACTTCATTTTCTCATTATTTCATTATGTATGCTAACTGCAAAGGATATCAAAATTAACCGTAGGCAAATCCTTATGTTAGACAGGAAGGACCCAATCGAGATACGTTGAAGAACTGTGCGTACTATTTGAGTAACCGGAACATCACATTTAACAATTTCTTTACTAGTTTTGAACCGATTTGATTTATGCAGATCTTGCATCACCAAATAAATTTTCTTTTATACCCAACACTGTAAGATGGGGGTGTACCCAAAACTTATGTAACCCGCAAAAGGAAGTTTCAGAGACCCTAAAAAGTGTTCTTGATCAGCGTGAAATTCTGAATTGATTTAGCCATGTCTGTCCGTCTGTGTGGTGTTTGTTGTTAGCACTCTCCTGGTCGCAAAAATGAAGACATCAACTTCAAATTTGATAGAAACATTGCGAGTGTTCGCACGCAGATTGGTATTGAAAATGGGCCAAATAGGTCAGAGCAGAAGCCCGCAGTGGAGCGTAAACTGAACACACCTCAGTTTTTTTTTTTAACAAAAATTTGTGGGTTTTTGCTCATTATTGGGAAATTATTAAAGTTAGAAGGCTGAAACTTTCCACATTTGCTCTACGAGACATTTTACTGTCTAGGTCCAGAAATGGAACTAATGGGCCACGTTCACACAAAGTTACTAACAATTAAATTTTATTTTTTCACTTTAATGCTTATTTATGATAAAGCAAACACGACCGAATGTTTAAAATTATTTTGTACAGTCCTCAAGTGAAGGTAAGTTATCTGCCTAAAAATGGATTAATTTTAAAATGAATATGGGAAACACGGCAATTAATTTTTTCTTAATAATACCAGCAATGTGGGTATCAAATAAAAGAACTTGGAGAGTAGAATGCGAAAAGCACAGTGGTCGATAAAGTAGTTCGATGGTAGTCCTTGGGCCAAAACACATCAGTGTACGAAATTTCATTAAAAAATCTCAAAAATTGTGAACTGGGATTTAAACAAAACGCACAGACGGACAGACCAGCTTACCAAAAAGCAATTGCCAATGGATTTGTATAATAAAAGGTGGGTCTATCGCAGTTGCTTCAATGTATTGCACACATCCGCACAAACTTATTATACCTTTGTACTACAAATGGTGTAAGGTATAAAAATATACGGCCTGTGTGAAGCATATGCAACTTGTTTGGCTGAGTAAGTGAATTTAAACTACAAAAGAATCTATAATGTTTTAATTATTATTATGATTCGCATAAGTAACTAGGAAACACATGTGGTATGATTCGTTATAGAAACACGTGAGAGGATTAGGATTAAGAAACTTATGCCTCATGTGCAGCGGTTTTATACAAGAATTTTACTTTTTTGCACATTGTTTGGTAGGGGCACTTTCAGAGAGTGGGTGGAATGTTAATTACACTTCATTCATTTCATTTTATGTAATTAAATCTTATTTTTTTTTTGCTTCATTTCAACTGAAATTTGCAGCAGCGCTTCCTTAGATGTCCTTGGAGAAAAATTTTACAATACTAAATAATGAGTACACGGTGTGAAGTCGAAGACATCCATTCCTAAATGCCACAAATCGAATGTCCTTCTGATCGATGAAGAAGAATTAATGGGCTCAAATTACACCGTCCTTGAAGAGTTCAATCAAATTAAGATTAGATTCGCCTAATATCCAATGCCAAACATTAAATTTTAATAAACAACTTAAACTTTGCCTTCTTCATCCAGCGGGTGTCTGATTAACAACGAAATTTACTTATTAAAAAGACGTCTAGACCCAAGGACAGACTTACCACTATCTTCGTCAAATTTTGCGCCCGCAAACTTAGAAAGGGAGTGCGTTAGTTTTGTATTTCCATTGATAAAACTCAGGCATTGCGTACTTTTAGTGTATGTATAGCTTTGATATGCATAAGAGGTTCGGTCGATTTCACGCTATCCGTACTGTACATCGAACAATGCCTCCGTTTATCGCTTGTTGCTGAAAAGCTTATTGTTGCGTAAATTTAGATAACAACCAGCAAATTTTGTGCGATGCATTCTCAGTCCCGCCTCCAAAAAGCACGACAGCACAACTTACAACTTATCAGCAGAGATTGGGCTAAAACACGAGGCAAATATTTAACCTTTAAAAGGTTAGCGAAAACAAGTGAAAACGCTATTAAATTTCCTACACCCTACCTACACAATTATTGATATGACGAAGTAAGGCATCATATGGGAAGAGATCGAAAAGTTGGTCCCATCAATAGCGCTCCTTCTTAGCACAAAACACAGCACCAAGTACACCAAATTTCATCAAAATATCTCTCGAAAATTTGCAACCCGTAGATTGAACGCAGGAAAACAAGGCAGATGGACGGACAGAAACGCTTAGATGGATTCAGAAAGTGATCCTGACTCTGGTTGGCATAGCAGAAAGTGGTCCTACTTCAAGATCTTCTGTGTTTTGCATACATCCTCTTGCGGTGTAAAGTATAGGGTGGCGTGGCTGTCCTGCCATTCCAACCAAGGACTTAAATCTTGGTATAAATATTTCCTTGACTCGGTGTGCAAAGTTTTTGTTGTCCTATTGACATGCCCACATTTAGGAAAATGGAGTACAATACCAACTAGATATGAGCATAACATTTATAATTTTCTTCCAAGTTGTTATATTAATCCTTAACGAGGCGATTTATTGCATTATTTTCAATTAGCATATTTTAAGTTTTATAATAATCGTTACGCTTTACCAAGTTAGGTCTCGCAATGCACCTCTACCCGTGTCTCTGCCTCTGCCACTGCCTCTGCTTGTGCCTCGTTTACATAAATGCCAAATAAATTGAAATTAGATTATTTTTAGTTTTTCACTTCAGCTTATGCGTGCCGTGTACACACTTATCGTTTACTGAGATTGAATGGTATGTTGGCACAAAAAATAAATAAAATATTTAACAAAAAAAGGAAAGAAAAAAAAAAAAAGAAAGAAACGAAACGAAACGAAAATAAAAAGAGCTTTAAAATGCATATTTATAACGCGATCCGGTAAGTTATTGTTTACCTTTAACATTTTCGCTTGATGGCAGATTTGAAAACCATTGAATTTCATTTAAAATTCATACTTTACTTTTTCAGATTTTTCTTTTTCTTTTTATTTTCAATTTTTTTGCTTTTTTTTATTCATTTTTTCTCGTTTTGTTAGTTTTGCAACATGGCCTCGTTTTGCTTTTTCTTAACAAGATGGATTTCTTTCTTTATTTCTTTCTTTCCTTTTTTGTTTTTGTTTTTTCTTTTTTTTCCTTTTTGTTTTTCTTTTCTTTAGCTGGTCGTGTGTTTAACCATTTTTTAGACATTTTATCCATTGTTTACCATCAAGAGTTTTACGTATAGTGGTTATAAAATAAATATGAATTCTCGCAGAAAAGCATATATATATATATATATATACGTAGTTACATGCAAACATATTATGCATATATATACATATATACATTTTTATAACGTTTTTTTCTAGGCAAACTCGAAAGCAAGAAAGCCAGAGTCGAAATATATACTTGGCTATATATATATATTTTATGATGATTGTCAAAGTTTTTTATTTTTTATTTATTTTCCTTTATTTTTTTTATTTATTTTTTGTGGTATTTTTATGATAATTTTTTGTTTTTGTTTGTTTTATTTACAAGCAATAGTTGTACATTAAAGCTATTGAGGGTAAAAGTCCAATCAATAAAATATAAGAAAATTATATTCATTTTGTTGCAAATCTTTGTGGCTCACCGCATACATTTCAAAGCAGTAAGCAAAACCCTATGGGGGTGTATGTTAGGCGATTGGGATTGCTTTAAAAATGCTTTGCACAGAGACCTGCCGTCGACTTTTAACTAACACCTGTTAGTATCCGTAAGTCTCGAAATTTTTGCCCATATTTTCGCGTTATCTTTGTAGCCATCAATTGAAGGCACATATGCCACAGTTCAGTCTCCTGTGTTCATTTTGGGATCGCTTGTTTTGACGGACAGACGTACGTACAGTTTTCCTGTTGGAATCGATCCTAAGTATTTCTGCATGTTACGAACAGAAGATAAAAGCATTCTAGTTTTGTCATATATCGAGTCCATTGCTTCATCAAAATTCAAATACACGTTGCTTACATTTTAGAGGAAGTTTAACCCGAATTAGGGTCATTTTTATCGCAGGTGTCTCTGCACTTAACACAATCAAGAAAACGAAGGATAATCGAGTGGACTATGGCCGGGACAGTATGGTGGATTCATGAAAATTTCCCAGCTAAGAATCCACAATTTTTTATGTTCCATTACAGACATGTGCCGTCTGACTTTGTTGCAATGGACAACGACATTCTTTCCACTGATTAATTAATTTGGATTTACCTCAAAGGCGTTATTTAGTCGCATTAGCGATTGACAGCTGCCACATCTGGCCAACTTGCAACAGTTCACGATGCATGGTTCCTTGCCCACACTTCCAAACATAGACTACATGCCTGTGTAACGTCAATTCTGAATTTGAGAGCGCTTATACAGTTTTGTCCATCTTGGACGCCATGATCGAAACAATAGTGTGTATCACATATAGCGAATTTCTTCAGAATTTAGATCCAGTTTCGAATAGCGATGACTTTCCATCGAATTGATTAATTGATTGAAGCACAATTGAAGACGATTAATATCGTCTCTGAACTGAAATTTTTCACATATACAGGGTATGGATAAGCGACTTGGAAGTTCGCCATTCGTAAAAACGCCACGAACTTTTTTGTTAGCCAATAATTTTTGAATAATATGAGACTCTAAATGTTCGTTATAAGACACTTGTGTGCAGGCATAGATCGGAATGATGCCAACTTTTTAAGGCAAAGAACTTAAACTGGAAAAGACGAGGTGTACGCTAAGAACTTAAACGTTTTCGGATTTTTAATCCGTCTACACTTCGACTCTAAAAGAAGGAGTACGCAAATCAGTTTCTGTAGGGACGGATCTTACTTTTTATGCCAGCCATCAACAGCTGGCTAAGGATTTGCGTAGCGTTTCCGACTAATAATAATAATCGACTTGGCAAACTTTACGACCGTTAGTCGCTGTCTGTTAATTGCATTAAATTTGATTCACCCAAACGGCTATTTCAACGCCCTTTTAAGCTAACTGACCTATTAAACCTTCTACCCGAAACTACCCGAAGCGGCATGTACGTGGCCAGTCGTGCAAGCCATGAAGAGCGTATCCCAATCGTTCGAGAAAATATTGATGACAATTTATACTAGTTTTCCACTTTCGCATTACTGTGCCTAAGCTGACTATGTCTTGCTCAGGGCTAACTATGTCTTTCTTAGCGCGTATTCCAAAACCAGCTTACAGACTATCCTTGGCTGAGATGTGGAGATAATTTTCACGCCACAAAGCCACGGAAATAGCGAGTTGCATCATTAACGAAAATCCTTCCACTTTATAGACTCTCTGGTGTATATTGGGCGGACGCATATCTGGATAGATAAGGGTGGAGACTACCCAATCAGCGTTCGCGAGTTCGCAGCTAAGTGCGGTGGATCTACCTTGGTCGCAGCTATAGTGAGTGCTCAGTTGGTGAAGGCATAAGATTGGGCACACACCCATTTGACTGAGCCCACTCTCTCCCTTAATGCAAAAAAAAAAAAAAAACGAGGAAAAATCTTTCCTTATAAACTAGCTGTGTTCAACTACACAACTACACATTCGAATTAGAAAAATCAAACACTACCACATCATCATCTCTACAAGGTTACCTTCCACGGTGGCCATCAATGCAATGAAAAAAAACTTGTGTGAATTCCCGCGAAATCCTACTTAAAGTGCCGCAACCCTTTATGTCTTAAACGATTTCTATTTTTGGGTTTTACTTATTTCCACAATATGTATGCCTAGCGAAGGCAATGAATTCTCTTTTATGAGAAATTCCATTATCAGCAAAGGTTGAATAAATATTTGAAAGATTTACATAAACTTTAACTACAATTAAATTTCATGTATTTGTAAGGGATATATGTACATATTTAAATAATTTCGGTTTTTCAATGATAATCTCTAATAACTGGTTATTAAACCGCATAATAATGGTTTCCGAATTCATTCCCATCACTCCTTTCTCTCTCTCTCGCTCTGATGTTTATTTAATGGTTTTTCATAATCAGTTCACGCAATTGTGTGCTTTTCTCATACACTTAAATATCGCTTATATATGTAATCAGTAAAGAAAACATTACCACCAATTTAGATGGCGACACGCTGAGCGAGTGTGACCCAAGACTAAGCAGGAAACGACAACGTTGTCATAAAGAAAACGTCATCAGTCGTCATAGGCGCAGTACGTACGTGATATTATTACAGCGAACGACTTTACATATTTTCGCACCATTGTTTTCTCAACATAACAGAAATGAAATGTATATGCGTCTGTGTGTGTTTGTATGCGAACGGTGTACGGTCCTTTCATTCATTAGATTCTGCACAAAAATAAAAAGCGAACGTATGCCATGGCATTAGTTAAAGACGACTAAAGTAGCACCAATCTAAGCAGCCGGTCAGCCAGCGGAGCATAAAAAATACTCATATCTTAAGTGATTTGTAAACAAATTGTGAATGATCTGCACGTGTCATAAACTTTGTTTATTTATTTTTTTGCTTTTATTCTTAGTCCCGGTCTCCGTCTCTCTCTTTCTCTCTCTTTACTTTATACACAAAAGCAGTTGATGAAAAAGAATAACTTTGAAAGGACTTTAAAGGGGTTGTGAAAAAGGGCACAAAGAATTATGATAAATATTGCGATTTATTCAAAAAACAAGAAAAATATTACTCACGTAAAGAAATTGTAGCATTATAGCAAAAAAAAAACAAAAACAAAAACAAAAAAAAAAATAGGAAATATATTTTTAATACATTTGGGACCCATAACATTGATGTGTTGCCAACATCCATAATATACGAAACTAGTTTCTTTTTTCTTTCCTTTCCTTTCTTTTTTTTTGTTTTAATTTGTGGTTATTGTTCATTTGTTTCTTCTCTTTTTTTTTTTTATTTTTTTTTTTTAGTAAACTTATTACAACATATTTGTTTTATTTGTGTAAAGCATTCTTATTGCTATTATTGTTGTCGTTGTTGTTAAAAACAACATACAGTATACAAAAATCACAAATTAGTTCCCTTGAGATCAAATTATTGCACACACAAGCCATTGCGTAAGTCCATACATATGCTTCTCTGACTTTAAACATTAATATGAGATTGCTTTCGTGGCTGCTGCCATTGGTACTGTTTATGTCTTGCTTTATTTACTATTATTGCCATCGTCAACCCCATTGACTAAGCGCTTTATGCGAACATTATTTTATTCACTTATGGCTTATAGGCGTAAAATTCATAAAATTCTCATTTAATCTCTTTGGAATTGGTTGAGGTAAAACAACACGATGAAAAAAAGCAAACTAACAAAATTTCATAGGCCTTAAGACGAATCTTCGACTCCTTTCCAGCCACTTTAACACGTTTTATTAAGTGCGTGTATGTCAATTGATCGACAGTCGCCATTCTCCCACTAGCTTCTTACCTACCTATACCTAAGAAATACTTTTACTGGTTTCAAGATAGAAATCTCTTAGAAGTTGCAAGGTACAGGTAGATTTGTGCGAATATATTACGTGGGCGTGTTTCAGGCATTCGGTTTCTTACTGCAATTTTAGATTATCTTAGATTATCTTTGCAAAAGTATCCGCGCAATTTTCGAATAATATCTTCCATTGGTAGTAAGTTTTCTCCTTACCGTAATCTCGTAAGAGGACCGATAACATCTCTTTTCAACTCGATTTCCGACCGCAAAGTAAAAGCATACACAAGTTTATCAAGTTCCGCTTTCTAACCTAATTTTTGCCATCACGACTCTTACAAGAACAGATGATCGACAAAGCACAGACAGACAGCAAATAAATAAACGGTGTCCGGCAGACAACTATTGTCAAAACGATTCGAAATCGTACGCTTGGCACACTTTATGGGACCTTTGATGCGTATTTGTAAATGTTACAAACGGAAGAACAAATCCAGTATACCACCATCTTTCGGTAATGGGTAACATCTGTATCTGTAAATAAATAGGGACTTACGGGAATATTGTTTTTCAAAACTTATAACATTTTATATATTCTCTAAAGGAATACAAATCATATTAAGCTGCGATCATAAACAATTTCTCGTAAGAGCGCCTCTGCTTCTCACCGAGACTGCACTTCAATCGTTTCATTCTTTGCGCAAGATGCCATGTTACAATAAGCTTTTGAAAGTCCAGTTCTTTCACTTCGTCTAACAAGCAGCCAGTTAATCTTGCGACGCATGAATCTCTTTTTATTGCCACGATCTACACACATTCTGTAAGAAAAAAAGTGCACTGACGAGACTGACACGAATTGCATACTGATTTGCGCATTCTCCGTGGCTAAGACAAGACTTCGATGCAAACTTCGATGGAAATCATTCTTTTATGGCATCTATAGGAAACAAACTGAAACCAGTCGATACGTGAGCATATCGCAGGCAATGATTTTTCAGCAAAAATGTGCACTTTTTTCGATGTAATTAAATGCTTATACGGTAACAGTAAGCGACGTTTAATGATCGCTCGGTTTCAGTTTTCGAGTTTTGCGCACATACAGGTTCAAGACTGTACTCAAAATTTGTCACTTATTAATGTCGTCGAGATGCCTGGCGTCTGCTCTTAAAGAGGTGTAATCTAGTCAAGTGTTCACTATTTGCGCTCCTCCGCCTTCTTGACATCCCATAACTGTAAAATGTATTTGTGAGAAGAAAACTCTCTTCTCTTATCGACAGAATTAATACCGACAGATATTTTAATAAGCTTTGAAAAATTTGCCGACACCGTTAAAGAGTGTACTGCTTCCTCATGAGCTGATCAATTTTCAGAGGATTGAACGTCAAGCGAATCTAGAATGAAAGCTATAGTAGAACTTGAAAAGGAATCGACAAAAACAAGGCAAGCCTCTTGAAAGTTTTCTTCTCACTTGACTGACGATGTTAAGTAAACATTTTACTAAAGAAAATTAGGTTCAGAAAAGTCTCGCAATGGAGCATAAATTCTAACCCCAAGTGTTCAGGTCAAAATATGTTACAAATAGGGTTAGCACGGCTTCAATAAATGTCCACGTAATCTCACCTTACGGTAGCTGGTGGTACCAAGTCAACATCTTATGAGCTTTAATGATACCAAAAAGTAGCAGTGTTCTCCAATTTTGACATGCTTTCACTTTTATTATTCTAAATCGACTACAACCCAATTAACGGAAAGAAAAGAATAGCAACAGAAGAACCGAAAGATCTAAGGATTGGGTCATAGCCGAATATCTATTCGAGTTATCTAAGAGCCGCGATTACCAAGATCTTGTTCGCAGGTTCATACATCAGCGCTGTTTTCACCATACTTGATTGTAGTTATAGCGAGTGCCCCTCCGGTAAAGGCTTAGTAGCATCCAATTAGCGACATATCGACCATTCATCATCCATGCAACCACTTCTTATGTCCTTCTTTCTTTCCCGACTTCTTTCTCACCATCATATCTCCTGGATGTTATGTGACTGACAGTCACATCGTGGTATGATTCGTTCTAAAAACACACGCCCAGATTAGCATTAAATGTTTATTCTTCTAAATTTAGTTAATACTACTTTTTTATTTGTATTTTTTTCTTTTTTTTTTGTCCTTAAAAACGTTTCGTCACATCAATTATTGCCTGCGCAAGAATTAGTTGAGAATCGCTGATAAAATGCGTTTATATCGCCTCGCAGCTACAAAATTGATCTCAACGAAAATGCGTTAAACCGCTAAAGAGTTTAAATCACGATATTCCTAATAATATCAACGGGTATATAACACACATATGTGCAACATCATCATTATCATTAAACTAATCAAGTGGTAAAACACTCCGAAGAGCTGAAGGCGCAAAAAAAAGAAGTGAAAACAGCCCTTTTAAGGATTTCGCAAAACACCAGCGTAACATGGAGTTATGACAGTTAGTGCGTTATGTTTGTTTTAATGATTAAGCTTCAAATAAACAAAATTAGGGTGATTCCGGGAGAGAGAAAATCAAAAGAAAAAAAAAAAAATCGAAAATCAGGAAACACGCTCACATGTTTACACGGTCATTATGCGGCTGTAAAATGTGCCCGAATTTCTTTGTAAGGCATCAAAAAGTTTACACTCACTGAACATTGGGTTAAATATCAAGGGAATATGTTTATATACATATGGATAAATGTAACTTCGTACAAAATAGTAAAGTAATGCTCGTGACTGGTGCTGGTTGCTTATGAAATTCTCCCTATGCACACAATTTGCGGCGGAACTGATTAGCAGACAATATGTCAAACATAACAATAGACAGACAGACAGCCACAAAGAACATAAAAACTCATAAAATAATATCTTTGAAAAATCAATTTACCTCACAAATCATGTACACGTAAAAATTATATATAAGTTAACGATAAGAGGGGTAGGTTGGCCGTTTCGTCGTTTGGTCGTTCGGTGTGCGGTGTTAAAACTAAAATATTTTTGCTATTGCGAGCACTGCTTGTTAATAATATACTTGTGGGTAATTTTTACCTCTTCTTTCGCCTATATATATACACATATATATATATATATATATATATATATATATATATATACATCACCATAGCCATACACAATTGTAGAACAGTAGCAACAATCGAGCGTCGTTTCGCTTGTAATGATAATAGAAAAACAAAGAAAAATATAAAAAAAAAAAATAATGAAAGAAAAAAACACGACAAAGTCATGACAAATAAACGGAAACATGTGCCGACAATAGTTTTGCCCATTGCGCTTTACCGATAAACATCTCAATTTCTTTTGATATGCGTGAAAATAAAGGGCTCTTAATAATGTGCACCGCACTACAAACCCAGTCAAGCAGTATTGATATCATTTAGGAATCCACGCGAGCACACATACAGGCGCACAAGCATGAACAGACACACAAACATGCACACGAACCTGAACATAAGCAAGAATATTCAACAACAAATTTCTCATGCTCATGCATAAAGGATTTTGTAAAATTACGATATCATTTAGAATGCTATCAGCAGCGAGCGAAGAAGAACAAACAAGCAAACTAACCAATCAACCAGTGACCAACCGTTACAATCGTCTGTGTGTAGTACACAATAAACCGCCAACCTGCTGTTTACAACATCGCATATACGCATACATACATACATATATGCATACATATATACATTGCATTGAAACAGCAAAAACAACCCTAAGGCGATTATCTCAAGTGTTCAGTTTTTGTTTACACTGTGAATGTCACTGTTACAAGGACTTGCTTCGCTATCCCTCTCTCTCTCTCCCTGTTTATTTTTCTCGCTCTTTCTCTTTTTAGTTTGTGGGTTTTTCTTTCAGCCCCCATATAAGGTTTTTGCTCGTATGGCGATATATGTTCAACAAAACTATACGTTCGGTGTTTAGGGGTCAATTGCAATATATCGGTTTGTGTGTGTGTGTGTGTGTGCGTGTGTATGCGCGTACACATACACGTATAGGTGGATATACTTGACTTGTCCTATACCTTTACACTCTGCACTTACAATAATCGCATTGTTGACGTTTCAAAACAATTCAATTGAAGTCTCTTGCATAGAGTAGACAGACGAAAGGGTAGATTCTTATCGATTGCAATGGTAAGTGCGCGTTGTAAAATCATGATTTCAAATTAAATAAATGTCATATTCGCTTTTCGTCAAATTATCAATAAGAAAATATCACTACATATGTTTATTTTGGCAGTTGTTTGTATTGATTTAATTAATAAATAATGCTTTCTTTACGATTTTCCCTTAAAAAAAATGATAACATATTTTAACGAAGGACCGACCCTAGAGAAAAAATTCCATACATCTTATGTGTAACTTTTTATATAAAAAAAAAAATAAAAAATAAAAAACAATCGTAACATAACAATAAATAAAACGTCGATTTCGTCTCCGAGATGCGTTTATATTTTTCATACCCCGCGCCAATTGTGGTGGAGGCTACATTAACTTTATGGCGACTGTTGTAACATCTACAAGGATTGAAAATACTCAGTTCCTCCTTTCATGATATTGATCGAATCGTAATGCTTCGTATGCCCACAAGGTAATCTTTAATATTTTATGATGAAAAGTGGCCCGTAGTAAGTCGAGAATGGGGAATTTGTAACTACTTCTTAGACCCCACCATATATAGGGGCTCTCATGAGAGCAAAGCATTCTACAAACCTAACCTAACAAAATTTAATTTGCCATTTGTTGTGACGGACGCAATGGAAAAATAATGTAATTTTTGATATGTAAATTAACTTTGCTAAATTTGGACCACGCTGACGTTTGAATATCCTCCAATAATGTATGTGTATGTATGTATGCAATGTAAATTTTTGGTGTATTATTAATTTAGCGAAATGGTGTAGGGCATCTAATGACACTCTTGCTTGTATTTAATATATATTTCTTTTCAATTTTTGTCGTATGCTACAAATTTTGTGGCACAGGTTTGTGCGGATGTAGACAACAATCCACACGATCTGCGTAAAACCATCTTTTGTAATACCAATCAATTTGCAATCATTTGCTACATCGATTTAAGTATGTCCGTCCGTCTGTCCTTCTGCTCAGCTACCCAACGTCTATCCATGCATTTTTACGTGCAGCTTAAATGTCGCATTCTTGAGATAATGTAGTCCAAATACCGAATAGTACGAAAATAATTTCGGTAAAACTCTATTTTTAAAAACTCGTTATATAAAAAGTTTGTTGCCATTTTTATTGTTCCGCCTCATCCTCCAATATTTTAAAAAACTAAAAGAATATGTGAAAATTTGGAGAAAGTGAAAAGGGACAATTTCTGGAATCTCTTGCATTATGCGTATCCTTTCTAGACAAAAATAAGGCTTTACATCGCCATGAAAGAAATTGATAAAGAACAGCCGACGTGACGTGTAAACTTTCTCTGACATGTAAATTTGCACTATATTGGTCTGTATTTTGGATTCTCATCGCCTTACCTCCCCATAAAAAAATTTTCATGAAAAATAAACTTCCGCAAGGCAACGCGGTCCATTTTCCCCGATTTTATGCCAAAAATAGTAGCGCAATATATTTCGTGGCTGGATTTGTCGGACTAAGGTGTTTTAGGTTTTCAGTTCCTATAAAATGTTCATAAAATGTATTTGAGCAAAGACTTGAACCGGCATGGAGATAGGGAACCGCATTGTTCTATCTTGTGGACCCCATCGCCTTACCTCTTCACACTGATGGAAAGTAAAGCTTTATTCCGTAGGATATTTAGTGCCCTACCTTGCTGGACTATAACGTTTCAATTTTTTAATTTTTATACTAAGCTTGTTTATTTTCCGATGCTTCAAAATAATAAAATATATTTGAGCAAAGACATGAACCGGCCTGAAAATAGCTCACTTCTTAGCAAAAGCAAAAGAGCCCTTAGGCAAATAATTGAGCTACGCAAGGTTGACTGGCTTTACGCAAACGAATATTTGTATGTCACAGTTATATAATATTTACAAAAATACTCCGTTTGAATAACCATGACCTCAATGTTAGTTAGACTTCTTGTGAATTGCGTGTATTGTGTACAAGTGTACTCACTGGACGCATCATTGTAAGCGGAAGCTTATGCAATTTTGGAGAGCGCGAGATCCCCAGTGGGCGATAGACAGACGGACGGCCATTTCACCAGTAGAAATGATTAAAAACAAATTTAGTGAATTTTCGAACACCTCGTTGCGGAGCACAATACCGCTATCACTCTCTTCTAGAAACATATGTCCCTTTGGGTGTTTCCTTTATTGCAAACACAACATACGTAAATTGAAATGATAACAAAGGAGGTTTGAATTCCCACTACACACACACACACACACACACAGGCATAACAATAAAAGCAATAAACATTCCTTTATTATGCTCAGTTAAGCAATGGCCCGTCTTTCCACGTCCGTTATTCGAACACGGACCGCTGCAAAAATTCGGAAGATAACTCTTGCTTATGTAATACATGTACAAGAACTGCGTGACATTCATTACAAGAAACTTCCGAATATTGAACATTTTCTCGTTTTTCAACTTTCCATAAGTCATGCACACATGTTCTTGGCACTCTTTGATTGACTTTGACTTTTACTCTTTGGGTCTCAGGAAACTTTCTACACGAGGATCTCTCTTGCAATCCTTAGTAGTGGAAAACCAATTTTCAGTTTTCCTCATTTCTCTTTTTCCCCAGCGCTTGCATTCTAAACGTATAAAGTGTGGTTTTGGAAATGCTTTTTTTTCATGTCCTGCAGAACCTGATGCGTGCATATTTATTGAGGTCTGGGAAAACTCCTTTAAATCAAATTACAATTTTCTCTTGTACATTTCGTTTGAAGAATTGAATCAACTTTGTAACTAAATTCTAAACTATATACAAACTATATAGTGATGACGAAAGTCACATTTGACTACCGAAGTGGGTTCATTAAGTGAACAAAAATGTTCATAGGTCCTTTTTATTATCTCTTGGCTGACGTTTTCAATTCAATTAAAAAGAAAATTCAAAAATAAAAACACCAATAAGAACATTACAACTGGGCCAAACCGTACACTAACTACCTTACATCCGTCACTTCGTCTAATACAATCTTTCGATCCTTTTTTTGAATGATGAAAAATCGAAAACTATATGTTGTTGTTGTATAAAGGTCTGCTCTTGTTAAGCACTGTTTTGGAATGTGGAGTCGAACAAACTTGATCTAAATTTGTAGGGTACGGGTATGCTGCTGAAGTTCAATGTATATTGAATTTGTAAGAGTGTATGTAACATTCCGAAGGACTTACGATGGACGCACCTTTCATCACACCGATCGATTCGGAATAATTTTTTTTGATCTATTTTCTATATCTGTCCGTCTAATGTCAAAAGTGAAAGCTTAGCTCGTATGTTCTTAGTGCGTGTACTCTAAAAATTATCAAATTTTCCGATGGAAGTCTCACCCTCAAAATCGCACCGCATTATATGTAAAGCAACCTTCGCATTTAAAAATTTATGTTAAGCGAAAGAAAATGAAACCAGCAACCATACATTTACGCATTTACAATGGTTATTGAAAAACAACTTACGACATTTAATTTAAAATTCCGAACCATGTAATCCCCACCCCCGCTAAGCTTAGAACACTACACTTTGCGTTCGGTGATGATTGTGTGACTTGCTTAATATTTAATAATGTGTGGGTGTGTAAATAAATATTTTTTAACTTTTGGTGATGTTGTTGCTAATCTGCTGCAACGCTCTCCAAAAGTTAGGCCGGCGGCTAAAAACGATAAGTAAGACATCGTAAGTCGGCTTTACGTGTTGTAAATTTCAATACCTCCCGTTAGAACCTATCATCTTCTTCATTGCTCAAAAGGGAAAAAGAATTTTTTTGTAGCATGTAGTATTGCAGTATATAGAAACTGAAAAGATCACTTTTAGAACTCGAAAAACTACAGAACCAATTTGTTTTTTCAAAGTCCCGTTTGTGCTCTTTTTACCTTCTCCTCTTGTACAGTTTTCTTTTTTCATTTCCTTTAGTCGTTTAATCGCCTTTGTCCATGATGCCTGTTGACTATGGTAATTCTCTTCTTTCTTTTTTTGCTACCACCACTACCGACCTGTCGACGTGTCGATAATGTACAGTATCTATGTTCTTATTATCATTTGCACACCATCGGACAGAAGTTAAGGACGACAAGAGAGAAAAATTATGCAAACAAAATCTGATTACAAGCGTTCTTGTCGTAAACAATTGTAATCTCAGTTAATTACATCAATCACATTTCGCTAATCGCGAGCGTTCTCTAATTTAAGAAGTTCTACAACGACTGCTCGGTTACGAAACTAAAATCTACTATTAGATCGAGTCATAAATAATTTATGTCTTTCTTTATCTTGTTATTCTTGTTGATTGACGCGAACTTCTGCGTAATATTCTCTTAAAAAGCCGGCGTTCAAGGCCGAAAAGCCTCAGAGGCTAAGTCATCCTTTAAACTCGTTTTTCCAGAAGCGAGTTTCCAAAACCATTTTCAAAGTACTTGATGGCCTATTAGACTTTCGACTATGGTCTGCTGCATCTTTGACTTGAACCTGCTAATGCTGACTTGGTAGTTGCGATTCTTATTTTATTCTTTTTGAATTTTGCTTTGCTGTCCGTCTGTCCATTAAATGTCTAAATGAATTATTTTTAATTTTTTGTTCAAATCCCGCATATGCCAGCACCTAAGTAAGTCGCTTATCTCAATTTTTTCGATAATGAAAACCTAACAATTGCCGGACATCAAGACGGACAAACGAACTGTACGTAAACCAAATCTATACAATTTATACATTTTCTTTAAGTGTTACAAGGGAAAAACAAAAATTATATATGCTATCATCCATCATCCTCGTTGATTGGTGCATAGCTGCTTAAAATGTGTGAAAAAGTGTAAACTTGGTTTGTTTTTTTTTTCATACAGTTTTCCATGGTTGGTTTTTTTCTTTTCTTCCTTTTTATGTCATTTCCTTTTTTGTTGAACTTAAACGTAATGAAAACGAAAAAAATTTGCTTTAAAAAATTGTCATCTTGAATCATTGATAACATTTTTGTTTGGAATTTTATGGAACTTGCCACCTTCATAAAGGCAGACGAAAAGCAAGAAGCAAGAAGAAGTAGCATAAAATGACGAGGAGGAGAAAGCCGTAACAATGCATCGGTTTATCAATTGTTGAAGATCTGTGTGGTTTGTTTGTATGTATGTATGTATGTATGTATGTGAATGTGTTTGTCTGTCCGTTTGTCTGTTTTGCCCTCAAAGGAGACCATAACCATATTTGCATGTACCATAAGTGTTTCTGTATCTGCACCGCGTTTGTGTTTATGTTTAAGCAGTATATGTAGGTGTATAGCACGCTGTTAAAAACCACTTCGATCTGTATTCAATATGCAGTCAAGAAACCATTTTGAGGTCTTTTCAAAATACAAAAAAAAAAAAGCAGAAAAATGAAACGATAAAAAAACCGATTGCCACCGAGCGTTGTGGAAGACAGCAAAAAAGGGTTCCTTTTTGTTTTGTTTTGTTTTTTTTTTTTTTTTTTTTGGTTGATATAAAATACTTCGCTTGTGTGTGAGAAGTGACGATGGTGATGGTAGAATACCTACTAATGCTACTCCTGCTGCCGTTGCAGAAGATAGCAAGCTTTGGTGCTTTGTGATGTTGTTAAGGCTAAAAGATGTTGAAGTTATTTGTTATATGCCTGACTGCTCCTGTTACTATTTTATATTGGTTTGTAAAGCTCGATTTTGTGTATTGATGAACTGGTAAATGTGTGTGTGTGTGTGTGTGTGTGTGTGTGTGTGTGAGTGTGTATATGAAAAGCAGCCTTTTTTTATCTAAATCAGTGTTTCTTCCTCTTTTTTTGGTTTGTTTTACTTTGCTTTTCGCATACATTTTCTTTGAATGATTGTATTGTAGGAGTGTTTGTGTGTATGTGTATATATGTGTGTGTGCGTAGTATGCCTTAGTATATTTTGTATACAATTTTGTTTTTATTATTATTTTTTTTTTTTTTTACTGGTTTATTTTTTTTATTATTTCTTCGATTTGATGGCTCTCAAAGTTGTGCTTTATACACACAAGTGTCAAAAGGAACCCAGAGCAACCAACGAAGGCTTAAATTTAAGTAAACGGACGGACAGATTGATAGAGATACAAACATATACGAATAAATGCACCTACGTACCTACAAGCCATACAAGAGAACATCATCATTGTCATCATAATCATCATTATCATCATCATAATCATCTGCATCATTATTACCATCACTTTTGTCTTTGTTAGCATACAGCATCGTCAACAACAACAACATCAACCAGCATCACCGGCAACAAAGTCTTCTTTTACCTCTACCATCTACATAGACTTTGAGTGCACGTGAAGGAAAAAAAAGAAGAAGGAAAATAAAATAATGTTACAAAAGGTGGTAGTTGTTGCTTTTGTTATTGTTGTTGTTGCCTTTGTTATAGTTGTATGTATCTGTATGTATATACGTATCAAACATGAAAGATATTCTGTATTTATTTGTTGTCGAGTTCTGATATGTATAAGTACGGGTGCATGTGTGTGCGTTCGTATATGTGTTTGTCTGCTTGTATGTCTTATTGGTATGGTTGCTTTTGTACAGATGGATGGATGGATGGATGGATGGATGGATGGCTGGCTGGCTGGCTGGCTGACTGGCTGGCTGGCTGGCTGGCTGGCTGGTGCCCGAACGGAGGGCTTCCTGTATTTTGGGTGTGGTTATAAACGCGTTCTATGCTACAACTTTGTTTTCGATTCTTAGCTTACTTACTTGCTTGCTTGTTTATTTGCTTGGTTGAATATTTTTCAATTTATTTTCTGTTCTCTATTTCGTTACGTTTCGCTTCTTAAAAAAAAAAAAACAAAAAAAATAAGTAAATAAAAAAAAACTAAAAAAAAAAAAAAATTATTCGTAAACACGATGAACAAAATAACAATGCCAAGCTGTGTGTGCTTCTAAAATAACGCATAAATATGTACATAAATATTTATATGCACAGACTGACTTCTATGCATACAGTGCTGCAGCTAACAGAAATTCTAATGCCTTCAACTACCTGTATTCCTTTCATATCTACCTCTATGCACAGGCACATGTGAATCGGCATAAATGCATGTTAACATACACACGCACATATGTGCATGTAACTGCTTTCATATATATATATATGTATATATATATTAGTAGCGTGTACCTGCACTGTCAAATTCCTTGCTTGAAAAGCTTTTGCTACAAACCTTTTCAATTTGACTCCAAGAATGTTAGTTGAAGTTGATTTCGTTTAGTTGCCGTTTTATATATCCTTGCGCATATATATGCATGTGTGCATGTATGTATGGCATAATTTTTGCTTTCTTTTTTTTTTTCTCAAGTATATAATGCGTGTTTGTATGCTTTTAGGCAAGATCTACACATCTTAAAATATTTTGAAAGAGCTTTTGAAAATGTTTATATAATGCGTTGCCAGTAGCATAGAAACCATCCATAGTTCTGAGAATCTTTAGTTAAAGACTTCTTACATACCTGGCGTACTCGCTATTACAAATTATGTGATTATGTAAAGTTTAATAATTGGTTGGTAACTATTCAATGACTTTTTCTTTCCTTTTCTGAGCTTACTCTCCGCTCTTTGTAAGACAATAAAGGATTCGCATTCAGCATGAGTGAGTTTGGCTTCATTTTGAATGGCACACGTTGCTAAACTAAGCGCTAGATTATAATCGAAATTGGATAGGAAAACCTACTTAGAGGATATCAAACATACCCCTTTGCATTTCTAAGCCGATTATAAACGATTATTGAGAAGCTTTACGAACGCGTACCTTGCGTATGTAGTCTGATAGGCACAGAAGATCTTCATCACAACATTATTGATTGTTTTTGCTAATCATCATCCTGATAGCTTTGATTTTTGAAAGTTCGTGCATAACAAGAACTAAGTAAAGACCCAGAAACATTAATGGGACCAAATACTCGACCAATTAACATATGTCGCGGGGTAATGGGCTTTTTTTAGGTGGAAATCAACTGAGGATTCCTAAGTCTATCCTAAGGAATTTCTTCTATTTAAATTATTTTGACCTTCAAATTTTTTTCTTGCATTTGTTTTTATGGATTAATACGAAAGCTTCGCTACATTACGAAATTTCGGTAACAAATTCAAGAGGAAAAAAAAGTCAGCTTAACTTTCCAGGCAGGCCGTGAAAACATGTATATTGAGTGTAATAAAGGTGAGAATATATCGAACATGATCTTGTGGACAACCCACACTGTCGATATATCGCAGAAACCTGAATTCCTGTGCAGAAAAACAACAAGCAGGAGCTAGTGAACAGTTCCGATAACTTGTATGTTGCAGCCCCTCACGTGGAGAAAAAAACAAACACGAGCAACACATATGATCGATATATCGTAGGAGAACTCGATGGAAGACTTAACTTACTTAGGGTAGTTCCTAACTTGTGTGATCGGTACACTAGTGAACTATTCCCTTCTTTTACCCCACACTTCCCATAATCCTTCCTGATCACCACCATGTCCGCACGCAAATGGGATATCCTCTGAATGGCTGGTCATAGAAAGAGAATGTAAGCGATGTGTTACAAAAACTCGGGGAAAGAAAATCCCAATAGGCACTCTTCCGCAATTCATAGGCTCGATATATCATGTGAACTCGAATCGAAGTAAAAGAAAAAACAAATATGCCGACGGGCTGGTAGCTAGGCAGTTCGATTCAAATATTGTAGGAGCTTGATGGGAGACAAAACTGGTAAATCCAGGCCACGCAATCGCTGTATGACTAAAACTCAGAAAAAGAACAAATCTATAACCGATTCATGTCTTAAAAAATAGACAGACTATATAGTTATGCCTTCCAAACTTGAAGGCGCGATTGTTGTCGCTACTTAAGTACTACCTTAGTTTTTGTACTTCTCTTCGGTTTTGACTTGTAATCTACATTGGTTCCTTGATCTTGGCAAATGGACATTTCACTTTACATAGGTTTTTAGAGACTCGGTTACACCGACATTATGTTCCGTGACCTAGTTTTAACTTTATTTTACTGAGGCTTTATTTTCTTTCACTAAATCTTGTTTAGCTTAGACTTTGTTATCTTTTGCTGTCCTCGACGATAACTTGACTAAAGCCTTCGCGACACGTCCTATGTGTTGACTATCTGCGCAAAACGGAAACTGAAGTTTTAGGTTTGTCGCTGCCAAGCTTGGCAGATCACAGCTGTTCCAACTGAGAAGCCCTAATCTTGTCATCCGTCAGATTCACTTACTCGTAACTTAGTATTACTAACCCAACATAGTATCCAGCACTCGTATTGAAGGGCATGTAAGGTCAAATTGAAGGACGATTCTGAGCTTTCTGTTCCCCATTTGTTACTAGAATTAATCCTTTCCCTGCATTTTTTACTTCGATCCTTGATTTGATGACTTGTCCCCATATTCGTCGTCTTTAATATAAATGCAAGTATTAAAGCAAGTTACTTTTTCCTTTAATCTACATATAAGCGCTCAATACGGAATTGCGTGCCTTTCTTTCACGACGGAGCATGGTTAACCAAGTATTAAAGTCAATGCTAAGTTTTTATTTACTGCTAATATATCCCTCAAAAAACACATGGGACCTGATTTCTTCTCAGTGCACCTGTGTAACGCATGATCAATTTCATAGTTGCTTTTGTTAAAGAGTCCAACAGCACGTCTTAAAACTTCAGCCATTTGATATCTTTTGTTAAGATGGTCGTCGCACTGAATTCAAAATGAACAATATTTTGCGGAGCTTCAAGGAGGAATATCTGCTGGAGGAAGGTGAACTTTGTGGTACATATAAAATCTGCCACATACATTCAATGAAGACCGCGTACGAAACCCTACTAGCAAAAAATGTTTGAACTAAAAGATTTTCCCAAGCGGCTGTATTTACGTGCTTTGTGTTTCTGCGCAGAAGCTTGCATTGAACCAAAAAGTGGGTAAAATGTCTGATGAGCAAGCAAAAAAAAAAAACAGGCGATGGTGCTTAATAGATTTTGGAAGAGTATGGCGGCAAATGGCGAACGAGACGGAAAATCTGCCGAATATGGCCGGCTAGGAGCAACCATAGATTCGCAATTTAATTACCAAATGGCAAGTTTCTGATCAGCCAGTGTCTAAAGCCCCGGAACATCAAAACAGCGTTGAGACATACTATTATTATGGATACGTATAATGGCTTCTCTAAAAATATGATGTAGCGCTTACTGACATGATGAAGATACAACTAGCCAATGCAGTTGGAAACAGGAGGAGTTCATATCGATGTCTTTACTGGCCGAATCCGGGAAAATATTATAAAACCGTTTAATCCTTGCGCCATACGCCATGCTCCTGCAACCTGTACAGAAAAATGCGGCCGCTATAAAGTAAAAAAGCATCTCCACGAAACCTAATTCATAATAATTAATTACCTGAACTCTTTAGTTCGCAATTTCACAAACCTCGACAGCAGAAAATCCAAGAGAATATATACCGTACCCGTTAAAGCATATCATCAGTTCAATCCTTAAAGCATCGAAATATTTTTTAATGAAAAGTAGAGTTAGTACTGATTTTTTTTTCGAAATCACCTAAAATTCAAGCCCAAGGTTCGAGGATTTGGAAACCAATTGTTAATAAAATATGGTTATGGTATACGATAAGAGCTTGCAACCTGTGTGGAGCGTAACCTTAGATATTGCAGGCGCCAAAAATGTTCCTACAATTATTTCGATGGGCAATTGATGAAGTGATAACAATAAAAAAAGGCTGTAGCTATGCTTTAAACAAGAAGTCATGTTTTCCTTACGGGATGTTTCCGCTTACGTTGCTATCTTATAAGAAAAGTGAAAGGAAATGAACAAAATTTGCTTTTTGGCGGAGACGTTGTAATGTAAAAAATGTGAATTCCTGATGTAAGGAGGAAAGACCTTGAGATTGGCCAAAATATTGTTTAAAGGAATATGCAGGACAGCAGATCGAAAATTTATTTTTTTATACCTTACACAACAACCACGAAAAACTTGAAATACGCCCACCTTTTATACCATTTACGTTTGTTTGTAAGTCTCACCACATTGTTGTGTTGTGTTTCACGTATAGGCCGCGGTTTTGAGATATTTTGATAAATCTCTTTATGTTGACGTGCCTTGGGCCAAGGACAAACGCTATTGAAAATGGTTGGCATCAGTCCACTTTTCCGACCACCACTTATACAATTCTAAATTGGTATGAAACGTTTAGTTCGGATGCGACAAATTTTTGAGCCCCGATCTATATAATCATATTAGTACTCAGCGACTTTTGCCGAGAAATTTTAAAAATCGCCATTATGATATGATATATGAAGTGTTCGAAAAAGTGGATCAATCCGAACCATTTTCAGCAGCGTTCACCCTTAGGTAGGAACAGGTCAGTGTCCCAGATTTCATCAAAATTTTTGAAAAATAGCCACCTGTCCGGTCAACGCAAAATTACGTGGACAGACGTCAGACGAAGAGATCAGAATCATTTTCTGAAACAATCGGTATAATAATGGATGGGTCTATCTTAAGCTCTTCTAGGTGTTACATAGGCCCACACGAACTTAATATATCCTTTACTACAGGTGTAGGGTATAATGAGAAGAGTTTTCAATCAATTATCAGTTAAAATTAGATGGCGTATGTAAAGGCCAGTACCGCATTGATTTGAAAGAACTTTCATTTGAAACAGCGAGATCTATAATCGACGTAAAATTAGATTTGAAATAGTCGGAGGGGAAGAAAGGAAAATTATAGGGAAATTTTATCCGTATATCGTTTTAACAAAAAATGTTATTCGCCAGCTGTGGGGCGAATTGTGGCCTCCGGCTGAAGTCAGCACATTCATCCAGTAGCCTCAAATCAGTCCACATCGTTCGAGAATGCGATCAGTGCACTGTAACCTTTCAGACAGTTTCGTGAAGTCTGTGGTAACCCGTAAAACGCAAGAGCTGTAAACAACGAGGTGCCAGATAGGCCGCGAACAATTGGTTTAATGGCCGTAGTTTTAAATCAGTCTGGTAGTTGAGAAGCAGTGGGGCCACCTATCAAGAAGATTGTCGCTCTGCCTGGACGGCGCCAGTTCATGTCCAAAGAAACCCTTGTGTTACCAGACATTGTGAAGTTTAGCCAAAAAGAAAGTATTCAGCCTCGTGAACTACATTCGCAATCCTTAGTCCAAGCACCTAATTAAACCAAAATATTATGGGAAGATTTTTCTACCATTGCTCTTGGGTTTTCAAAGCCTTAAGTAGCACAATATTGCTGGCCTATCTACCCAAACGAATGAAACTGAATCCGATGATTTTTAACTGAACGCATTTTCTTTAAAAAATCATGATCTTGTTCGCATATTTGTAATACACAATCAGCGAATGTAGCTGAAAAGCTTCTGGCTTCCACTTGTCAAATGTTATCGCAATACTAGTTGTATGTTAACGGTTGAAAAATGGCGCCTCTGGTTAAACACCCTATACGTACGTCATCGTTTCGTGTATGCTTATGTTGACAAGTGTACGTATACGCGATACCTGGGAAAAAAAAAAACAAATGAAATAAAAACGTTACCATTAACGTACATAAATTTCCCAAAAAGTGAACAAAGAGTGTAACATAACTTTGTAGTTACTACGATGATAAAAAAAATAAAAACTTTTTCAAACTTTTCTAAAGGTTTTTGTTATATATCCAGAGTTTCTGGTTACTTAGTAGTGTTTTTTTTTTTTTTTTTGTTTTAGAAACATTGAGAATTTGTATGTTAAACCTGTCATTACTGATGTGCCTTCCGTCTACAAATATGTCAGTTAAAGGATATCAAAATGTATATATATTTTTGATAAGCAATGTCTCTCTCTCTCTCTCTCTCTCTCTGAAGTCATTCACTCACATACATGGGCCCATCGGCGCTCTCTGGTTATTGTTCAAGATCTGAAAAATTGAGATAACAACTTGATATATGCAAGATGCATACTTTGTTCAGTTTCAGATATCATTTTGACAGATTATCTCATTGAGTCGTTGGACTTGTACGCGTACAATAAATTTTAAAAATAACTTCTAATGCATTTGTTTGAATGATTTATGACCTTTAAGAGATCTGTCAAGAAATTTCTTCGGCCTCATGGCTTATCTACGATCAGTAAAAACATATTCGAAATAGCGGATATTCCAGATTAATTTTTTAAAGTGAATATAGACAACTTGTAAGATCTAGGGGGTAAACATTATTTTCTCTTCTAAGATTTATTGTGAGCTGAGGAATTCTTTTCGAAAGCTATTTGTTGTTAGTTTTTGTAAACATTTTCTCACAACTTATTTTGTGATTTGCGCCAAGAAAATAGTGTGGGTAGTGTATTCATCATCATCATCATCATCATCATCGTCATTATCGTCATCATCATCACGATCATCATCGTCCTTCGAGGCTTACGGCAACTGTTTGTATGTAATGTCAATAACAAACTTTAGTTAAGCATGGAAGTCGCAAACATAGCGTAAGAATTATTTGCAATGAATTCATTTATACAGGGTGGGCCATTTGTTTGTCTTTTCTTTGAAAACAATTTAAAGCAAACGTTAGTAACAAACAAAAAGTTGATCTTATCCTCATAAATAAATCTTTATCCTTCAAGCTTTCTTTAAATTTGGCGCAACTTTATAGTGACTGTTTAGTAATGTCGTGTTTAGTACATTAGTGTGTGGTCAAGCATGGAAATCTCTTTCATCTCTGTAGGACACTTGCCCTGCATAAGCACTACGTTATTGATCGAAAGTTTTAGACACACTCTCGTTGTCTCAGAGCAAGTTTTGAAAGCTCTTTCTTCACTGCATCTCTTAACACTCCGAATGTACATTCTATTCAACGAATAGCATAGTGTTGTCATATCAAGAACATCAAGGAGTGTCGGTTTTTTTTACATTGACATTTCCTCTGTGCGTTAAAAACGTTTGCTTTGTATTTCTTTGCTGTTGGGTCTCCAGATAAAAAGGAACGAGTAATACAGTAAATATGCTTTTCTGACAGGTATAAAAAGGTCGTCGATGATCATCAGGAAGGAGGAGGAAGAAGAAAGAACATGGGCTAGCTGAAGCAAAATTTTCGGAATTTTTTTTTTGAAAGAAAATTTTTCGACTCAATTTCATATAGAAAACCGAGACAACTGACAAGATCTGAGAGAACTATTTCAGTAATTAGTACACCATTTGCCTCTTAAGTGAGCGAGTCCGATGAAAATGGTTTGATGGTGTATTCGATCAGGGAAATACAAGCTTTACTATTAGAGGTAAGTTTCCTGAAAAATTTCCATTTTCTTGCAACTATCAGGTTGACCAGGTTGACCGGGATAAATGGATGAAATTCTTATACTACATATATAAAGTTGGATGTAAACCAAGTTCGATGCATATATAACGGTTTAAATTAAAGCAAGAAATATTCCATTTTTTACTGAAGCAACGATAGCCTACCGCGAGCAACTCACACTTTTCACTTTACTAAAAACGAGGATATCCGAACGCATTTTATTTTTATTGCGGCGACGAAAAATAAAGCGATTATTAAAGTTGATTGAACAAAACAACAACAAAAATATTAAATAGAAAAGAAAAAATTCATATAAAGTAAAAAAAATTGTAATTTTTAATTGCCGTGCAATTCTTAAAAAACCTTACGGAACTCTTACGGTTCTTCCTCAAGATTTTGGATGCACCTTAGAAGACTTTAAAAACCATAACCTTTTATATACGCCAAACACAAATACATTTATGAAAAATAATCGGGAAAATTTTTTAATTTTTTAAAACTAATTATAAACCAGTAAAAGCATTATAGCGGCCCACGATCCACTATTAAATAACCTACTCCCTAATACAGTTGTTCATGTAATGACTTTTCAAAATGAAGCCTTAGATGGGAGGAGCTCGAAAAAGTTGTCCGATTCAAGCAAATTTTTAATAGCGTTTGCTCTTGGGCAAACACTTGTCGCTCTATTGAATGTCATCAAAGTTTGGCAAAAATGTCGACCCTACAGGACGGACAGACGGATGCGCAGACAAGTTTGAATCGATTCACAAAAATGATTCTCAATGAATCGCCATAACCAAATGTGGTTCTATCTCCAATCCTTCTTCTAGTGAAAAAAAAGATTTTAGAGATCTCTCTGCAATACATGTCCCACCCCGGGCTTTTTTAAGCTTTTTTAAAATTTTTCATAAGCAGAATATTTTATTTGAATGCTTTTTATTTTTCTTTTCATATAAAATACTTTGACAGTTAGTCACAGTAACTGATGTCGGTGACATTGTGCAATCTAAAAATACGTACACATCTCTTTTAAAGTGTAAAGTTATACTTCGGTGTTTGGAAAAACTTTTGCACCTTGCAACTCACTTCTCTACATTGAACGAGACTCTACAACCATCGTTGACGAAAAGGGCATAGGCAGAGATTGTCATGTCGCTTGCATCACCAAGCAATGCATATGTGAAAATAGACAGGTAAAGTGTCTGCATTCTCGATCAGCTACAATGGTGAAAGTATTACCGTAGCTTCGTTTACCCAACTATACATTTAAATAATCGTCTAAGAGTAGGGCTAATAAGTCGGGCAGTAAGATTTTCATTTAAGTTTCCGTCTTCCCATACGCCTAACCGTCTACCTACACGTCCGTCCAATGGTCCATTTAACCATGCCGTCAATCCCTCCGTCCTTCTAATCTTGTTTCTAATCGTGCTTTTCACTGTCCCTTTAATCATTCATCAAAGTTCTCGTCGACCCATTTGTGTAGGCCTCCACCTAACATTCCTTCTAAAGCTTTATCTAAGCCTCCGTCTAACTCTCCGTCTAACCCTCTGTTTAAGCGTCTGTCTAAACGTCTGCTTAACCCCAACGGTCCGTCTAATCATCCCTCTAATTCTCCGTTTAAGGGTCCGTCTAACCAACTTTCCGATCTTCTGTCTAATCCTTCGTCTAAACCTTTGTCTAGTCGTCCGTATAATCTTGCAACTAACCCCCTGTTTGACTGCCAAACTAACCGTCTACTTGTCGATATGTTTGACTGCCCGGACGTTCACTCACGTTGCTATCGTTGGAACTTGAATGCCCTTTGTTCATTCCTCCCAAGTTTATTCATTCCATCAGTCCAGGCTGTGAGTGAAAAATTTAATTTCTTTTAAAAAATGTTGAGCTCCCAAAAAACCTAAAGTTACTCTACCTAACTCCAAATTTGCAGCATAGAAAAGATGAGACTGAACGCATGAATTTTGGCCTTAACTGATTAATTAGAGGCATGCCAAGTTCTAATCAAACATACCTTAGAGACACATCACATAAAGCGTAAAATTAATCCTAAACAACTGATCAGCATTCTCTTCGTTGCCAAATATTATAAATGATTTTCTTTCTATTTCCCTAAGATGAAGGGCATCCAAGATTCATGATTAAAGCTTTTTTTATGTACATTTATTTTATTATTTATTTCTTTTTTTTTTTTTTTTTTTCTTTAACATCATGAACATCTCGTTTTTTCCCTGTTTATTTAGCAAAATACTTAAATTTACATATCTATCTTCATGTATATATGTATGCATTTATCTAACTATCTAGTTGTTAGTCTGCTGTTTATATGCCAGCGTGTTTGCTTTCGCATTTATCCTTTTTTTTTTTTTTTTTTAAACAATTTTCTGTATATTTCATGCTTTTATGCATTCATAAGCATAAGATGAGTGCATACAAAGCATTTTACATTTTTTTCTCTTATTTTTTTTTTTATTTTCATTCTATAAAATTTATGTGAAAAGTTAAATAGACAGAAAATTGTTCACAATTTCGAATTGTGTGTATTTACAAAAGACATCATCGTCATTATCATCATCATCATCATCATCATCATCATCAACAGCAGCAGCAATAGTAATTTCAGTGATGATGGTGGTAGTAAGACAACAACAACAATTGTATTAGTAATAGGAATATATAGTTAAAGAGTAATTCATGGAAAAAGCTAAAAGAGAATTCTAAGGATAATCCGTATAAGAGGTATAAGGTATTTCTTTAAAACAAACGTTCTTTTATGTATGCTTCGATTGATGTTGCTTGAGGATTTTCGCATATATATTTGTATTGAAGGTTTTAGTGAGTGCGGCACAAATAGTCGTTTGATAATTTTTAATAAAATACTTTTAATAAAAACGACAAAAGAAAAGCTTAGAATGAATCGATTGATACGCTCAACTGACTTGTTTTTGTTTATTATACCCTACCCCGCTTGGGTTACTGGGTATATTAAGTTTGCCCGGACGTATGTAACACGCAGAAGGGTAAAAATAGATCCACCTTTTATTTATATATGATCGATTCAGAACCGTAAGCTGAATTGATCTAAGCCTGTCTGTCCGTCTGATGTCTCTCAATGTAAATTTGTGTTCAACCTACAGGTCACAATTCCGAAATATTTTCATGAAATTTAGTTAAGTGTCGTGTTTTGATCCAAGCACGAGCGCTATTGAAAATTGTTCGAATTGATTCGCTTTTTCGCCTACTCCTCATATAACTCCCGTCTGCGTGTCACCCCGCACTAACTTAATACACCCCGTACCACAAGTGGTATAGTGTATAAAAATTAATGGGAATCCAATTTGAACCTGAACATGGGCCTATTTCTTGGTCTCACTCTATATAAGATATCTAGGGAGTAGTAAGCCCTTCAGAGAAGGCTTAATATTTTATGAGGAAAATTAATTCATAATAGGTTTCAGCAAAAAAATAAACAGTAGGAAGTTTGGATCACATAGTTCTATTTTTTCGCCCCCAACATACATAGGCGCTATCGCGAAAAGCAAACTCTTATATAAAGAGAGAAACTCTAACCTTCCAATATGCGGGCTGGTAAGTATGGATTTCTGTGAAAATAATGCGCACTATTCGATGAATTATTAGCAAAATGAGCGAATAACTGCACCAGACGAAGGGCGGTGCGGCATGTAATAATCGGCTTTGACCGACTATAATGTTCTTGCACGCTTTTTAATAAACAAAATTATACTAAATTCAAATCGCTTTTTATAATCTGCACCACTTGTAAAACAGGGATATATTAAATTTGTGCGGACGTATCCAGTGCCCAGAAGAATTTGAAATAAACTCACTGTTATTATACCAATCCGAAACAAAAAGTAATTCTAAGCTTGCGTCTGTCCATTCTATGTCTGTCTATCGGTTCGTTTCTTGTCTATCTATCTGCTCCCTTCCATGTTTGTCCATTTATGCCGGTGTTAAAGTTATTAAGCACTTGCCTGCCCATCTACCGATCATGTTTTTTGTGTTCCACCTACCGATCGAAATTTTTGAAATATTTTGGTGAAGTTCGAGACACTGACATGTTTTGTCTTAAGGACGAAGGCTTGTGAAACTGGTTCGGATCACAACACTTTTTCAACCACCTTCCATATAACGCCTCAGTTAGAAAAATAATTAAATGAATATCTGTTGGGTGGTGTAGGGTACTTTATGGTGGCCCACTTTCAATTGCTTTCACTTGCTTGCAACGAGTTTCTTCCCAACAAACATAAGTTGCTTTTCATTTAAAACCTATGACACCACTATAAGCGTAAGAAGATGTGTAAACGTATGTATCTGTCTCAGTAACTCTTAAATAAGAAATTGCAATAAAAATGAAAGGTAAGAAATATCGGAACTTCGGATACGGAGCTTTCCTTCGAACAGTCTGACATGGGGCCAAATTTTGCCGTCAGTTTTGCAATGTGATTTACTACGCGCTAGCAATCCTCCACAACACAAAGTAACCTGTTAAGGATGTCTTACTTGCAGTGATTCCTGTTAGGCTGTCCATGTGTCCTTGTGACACGTTGTCAATCATCTTTTGCTAAGGCCTTCAAACGGCCGTAAAAATGGCATCAGATATCTGATCAGATATGTTGAACATGTACGACGGTATTTCAGATATCAGATTTAAGAACGTGCCCAACACACAACCATTCCTTAATATTAAAGAGCTAAACCTTTTCTAGGAAATCACTAAAATTGTAATTTTCTTTATTTTTTTATTATGGCAACAAGTTGCGATCTAAAAAGCTAATATCTATATGAAACCTGACAATTTTTTGATCGTTTTGTCCAAATGACATCAGTCTCGTTGTTTACAATCGTCATTAGCAGCGAATCCCACATTCAAATTCATGGTTGAGTTCAGAGCCTTTTAATAACAAAATCGCAGTTTTCCGTTTTAAGAGATTAGTCAGAAAACGTCCTCCATACGTCCATAGACGTTAGAAGATAGAGAAGGAAGCATCATCGATAAATAATAGGGGAAGATGAAGTAACTCGTTTTTGCGATTGCAAACCCATTATTGACAAAGGCGTTATATACATACATGGCAGTAAATTTCTTATTCTCTTCTTTGTTGACGACATTATTTAACACTAGTACTAAAAAAGTTTGCCGTTTTTGTTCTTTTCTCGCTTTATCAGAGTAAGTCCTGGAATAGATGATAAAGACTGTACGAAAATGTTTTCTTTCAATTAGAGTCAAATATCCTGTAATGCGAGGGTTCACGACGTTATATGAATTTCAGATATAAATCAACTTAAGAAATGCTTTCTGTGGAAACCGCGTTTCGAGAAGCATAGAATTGAGGCAAAGCACATGTAGTTCTACCGTCTTTTATGGACACCACTGCCGCATTATGGCAAACACGAAGTTAAAGCAAGTTGAATGAATTCGTATCGCGTTACGTCGAATGCCAGAAGTAACTAAAAATTATAGGAACACTAACGCCTTACTACTTCGCCATTTTTGACAGAAATTCACCAATGTTGGAACAAGAATTATATAACAAACGCCTTAAAAGACGGTGCGTTATAGAAGAATTGGCCCAATTTTCGATCAGCTTTACAGCAAACCTAACTTTGCCTAAATATTTATGAACGATAACTCAGGCGAATGTCTACCACGCGTGTAACACCACGATAGCCAGATAAGAGTGGGGGAAGGGAGAGGCAATTTCCGTAGTCTGCTGGATGTGCGCCCAATCACGTTATTTCCTTATCGACTAAACACTCGCCGTAGCTACGAGCAAATGCGAATCAAACCGCACTGACTTTTGAAGACCGGAACAGCAACTTGACTTTCGGAATTCTTACCTAGACTGCTATACGGCGTATTATCCAATTATAAATGCAAGTCATTGATTTATATCGAAGTCAAGACAGCTCGCCCACACATAGCCCACACTATTTGTGGGATGTGTTTTTGCTAAAAAAGTCTTTGCTAAGTTACGATTTACTGCGAAATAAAAAAAACATATAAAATAGGCGTTAAAATAGAAAAATATTGTGTAGCATGCGCACATAAAGCAAACTAAGCCATTGATGATTATGCTCACAAAGCCAAACAAGCAAAATAATTACATTCGCTCGTAATCGAATCTTTCATACCTATTATCCATTACCGTTTATTAAAAAAGGAAAGGGACTAAACTTTCATACCATCCAATATTGTGTGAGAGCGGCTGATGTTTTTTCACAATTTTTGTTACGTAAGGATATGAGCGTTACATGCGTGTCCTTTGTAGGCGATATCCTAATTTTTGCAAATGCGGAAATGTTTACCACAGATACTACGCAATTGGGCAGACGGACAGATGGACACGCAAAAAACAGATATGCTTAGGTGCATTCCAAATTTACAACTGGTCAAGAATTTATATACTTTATGGAGCTTTTAAACGATTTTATCCGTTTTTGTAGAGGTGCTGAAGTACCGCCCACAGAATGTGCTTGCGAAAATAAAAGCTTATGGGTACTGAACGAAAAACCAATTTTGAATTTCATTTGAAAGACACAGATGTTCGCAGTCTACGCAATACCATAGGCTTGCTCTTCAAACTGTGCGGTCCACTTTCAATTTTAACCTGCATGCAAGAACTTCCAATGTTTCAGCCAACTTTGAAGTGGACAGCCACAGTTTTGCAGTCAGGAGAATGTTTACAACAGACGTTATACAGACGGACAGACGGTTACACGGACAGATGGTTAGACGGACAGACGATTAGGCGGACATACGGTTAGACAGACAGACGATTAGACGGATAGACGGTTAGACAGTTAGACGTTTACACGAACAGACGGACATGCTTAAATATATATACTTTGCAGGATCTCTTGAGCTGGTTGCTGGGCATTGCAAACGTTTTGACAAAATGAAATGTGCAGACACCGCAACTTTTAGCAAAAACAAAATTGTGCGTTACGCACAGTGGGCTAACTTGACGACATGTGATTTATTATCACTATTTTAAGCATGAATTTAATTTATCTAAATTTCATTTACAAATTGTCCTTAATGTCCTTTCTTGCAGCTTTTCCCACTCATAATACGCTCTTGCTTATAATTGTCAGGAAACTAACGCTATAATCCTAAACAAAAATGAGCAAAGTAACTTAACTGACTTTCCAAAGTAATCTTCTGTAAAATAAGGAAAAACTATGCAAAGACTTTACTCAAATACTACCAATGAACAAAAAAACATATAGTTCAAGAAAACAGCTCAAAAACAATGAATAAAAGTGCGATATAATCCAACATTTTTCTATGATTGGATTATTCATCGCACTTGTGAAATCGTTGAAGCAAATTGAATAATATTCCAGTTTTCACAAATTCAGAGCCATATATATATATATATATATATATATATATTCAGTTTTATTAATAAATCGGAAACTGTTTTGCTTTCCATTTACCCATTAACACCGCTACTCACTTCGTCATGTAATAACTTGCAGATGAAATATTCTCCCACAATGCAATTTCTTGGGTTATGGTCTTGAGTAACTATTGTAATGCACAGGCAGCCTTTGGTCATCATTAGCATATTAAAGCCATAAAACCTTTTTCGGAGTAAACTATGTTCATATGTTAATAATTATTGGCCATTTTGTATACAGTAAGCGTACGATAATCTGCCATAGCCAGAAAATAAGTTCCTGACGAGGGCGAAAAAGGTAGAACAAGCACGAGGAGCACAAGTTAAAATTTTTCTTAGAATTGATTTTTTTTCTTTTCTTTTTTTTTTTGTTTTGTTTTTTTTTCAGTTAAGCAACCATGTTGCTGTTTATTGTTTCTGCTACTATTGCCTCCTTGCAGTACTAACTGCCAATTTTGTTTGTCATGAATTGAACATAAAATTTTGCAGAATAAATTCACACACACACACACACACATGCATACACACATTCACACGTCCAATGTTAAGAAAAACAAAAAAAAACAAAAACAAGAAAAAAAAACCTAACAACACGATCACGATCAATACGTATTTATAAAATAGGAAAAATTCGTTGCAAGGCAGTCCGTACGCACACACTTACACACATACGCGTGCACATGCACACACAAACAATACATAATGCAACATTAAGGAGACATAGAAGAAACAGAACAAAAAAAAAAAAGAGACGAGAACAATATACTGGTTTGCGTACAAATATTGTACGAGTATAAGAAAGAAAAAAAAACAAAAAATAGCAGAAAAATTCAATTCATTGACAATGGATGTGTGCAGCAAGTTTCTACTATTACTCGTGCTGCTGCTGCTGCTGCTGTTGTCTATAGTCAGCAACAACAGCATCAAAATAAACAACAGTCAACAAAATCAGTAGCAACAGCGGCAGCAGCAGCAGCAATCATTTTGTAACTTTTAAGCATACACTGCTACACATATACACACACACATACACACATGCACGCGTACATATAAAGGCTCACTTACTATAGCCAAATGCAGAATGTTTGTACCCGAGAGAAGACGTATTGTTGTTCACGTTGTATGAAATGAAATAATGCAACGAAATTTTCTGTTGTTGTTTTTTTTTTGTTTTTTTATTCTATACATGCGAAACAAAAACAAAACAAAGTTGAAGTGAATTTAAAGTTGGTTGTTGGGTTGATTTGGTTCTGTTCTTTTTTTTTTTTTTTTGTTTTTACCAAAAACAGCCAAAACATATAAAACATACAAATGTCTGACTGTCCGTTTATTTGTCTGTCCTATTGGTATTTAGTTTTTTTTCCCATTTTTTTATTTTTTTGTTTTTTATTTTATTTTCCATCTGTCTTTCCGTCTGCCATATCCATCTTTTATTTTGTCTCCATTTTAGAATTTACAACAATGCCAACAAGGTGATGACAAAAGTATTTAGAGGGAGGGTGAGGAAGGGTGTTGGCGTATTAGGGTAGCCAACGGGCAAGCAGACCGCCATTCAGTCAGTCAGCGAGTTATACAGCCAGCCAGTCAAGCATTGTATTCAAAAGTTTTGTTTTATTGTACAGTTGAAGGATTTTGCAACAACAATGACAATATCAAAAAACACAAAAAAGAAGAAAACAGAACACAACTGAAAAAGTTTTCATTTCGCTATTTTATACCGTTCTTATTGACATCATTCTTTCCAAATCGCTGGAGACTGACAGCAGCAATACGAATTCGATATTTTTGCCATGTTATAGCCATATAATCATCAAATAAAATATATGGATTTTTTCTTCTTCTTCTTTTTTTTATGTGCATTTATTTATTGTATTTCAGCTGCTGCCGCTTACTGTTTTACTGCTACCGCTGACAGTTGATGTTCTACTTGTGTTAACGTACTTGAATGGTTGCTTAAGTTGAGGAGGTGTACTAGCAATCGTCTGCACGTCTCTTGTAGTAGTTTTTGTTATTGCTGCTGGTGTATTTCGTTTTGTAGCATTTTTTGCTGAAGTTTTTAGAAAATACGTTGTTTGTGTTTTTTCTTTCTTTGTTTTTTTTTTTTTTTTTTTTTTTTTTGATAAAGCTAAAAAGTCTTTCATCCTGATTGAGATTGTGGTTGCTAAAGTCGTATTTTAGAGAAAGAAGATTGAGTTCAGCTGCCAAAATGACCAAATAGAGATAAATAACGCATTGGGTGGGCAAGAAAAAATTCCTCAGTGTTATGTTCCTCTCTTTTCTTGTTTCCACTCCTTGTTTCACTTCACTGCCCCTCTCTCTCTCCCTCTCTCCCGCTCCATCCCTTTTTCTTCCTGCATATCCTCGTCTCTCGTACTATCACTCCCTCTTTTTCTATCTCGCCATCTTTCTTCACCTTCCTCCCTCCCCCTCCCCCCTCCCCCACCCCACCCTCACGTTTACTCTTTCTCACTCCGTTTCTATATATGTGTATTTCTCACATTTATCCGCTTTAGTAATGTTGGGCACAAGAAACGAACAAGAAAACTATAGAGCACATCCAAAATCTCATCTTGCCAAACTACTATTTCTTGAGAAAATGATTTCAGTTAATGAATGATGGGAAATAGCGATGTTCTAATAGAATACTCGCCTGCTTGCGCTAATGAATTATTACGACTCTGATAAGCCAAATAAGATCCAGTTCCCACTTTCGATTACGAAGTTTTCCTTTGTAAAAATCTTACCTTTAATATCATCAGCAAAAGAATATTTGCGGTCGATTTTTCAGCGTTTACAAGGTTATACGTGTTATTCTTCAAAAAGATCAAGAAAAATTTACATTCGAAGGCCCATTACAAGTTTGTGCAGAAGCAGATACCCTGACGGTCTGAAGAACTTGAAGCTAGTTGAAGTTAGTTAAAGTTAAACATTAATCTATTCTCATTATATCAAAATGATTAACTTCCTTATTATCTTTGGGAAGCTTATGTTAATTCACAACATCCGACACGGGCGAAAGACTTGCAATACTAGAAAGTGTTCATTCAAAATGGTAGTTCTGCGCTTCGCAGCAAACCTTTCGTTTGATTACAAGGTTACACAAGGTATGCGAATCTTTCGTTTTTCATTCACTTCTATTCCTTTTCTCATTCTTTTATCGGACGCAATAACAAACTTCAAGGCCGGTGAATAAAACACGATTTTGGCCAATTTAAAACTTCATATATCCGAAAAGCCCTAATATAATGTCATTAGAATTCAAAAGCAAAATTTAATAGAAGCACGCGACGCAAGTTGAAGACGGCATTGATCTTGTAGTTTCTACGAAATTATTTCAATTTGATGAAAAGAAGGGAAATGAGGGAAATTGTTGTTGTAAGATGCAATCGACTCATAAAAATTCGCTGCTTAGTAATGGAAAGTTTTACATTCTCATACCATTTAATTTAATTCGCAAATTGTTTCCCGGGCTCTTCAATAATTTCGAAGATTGGGTCTATGAAATCGCAGTTTCCGATATTACAGGCCGGCGAAATAGCCATATGTCAGTTCGAATAATTGAAAGTCATATTTTCAAAGTCTGAGAAATGGATAAGAGTTCGTTGCTAAAATGTTTCACTGGCGGAACTTTTTCGACTTACGGTGCTCGACCCGTTCGTGCTAACATCAATTAATCTCGAACATAATAGATTTTTTTGATCAGGCATAGTGCTTAAGTTGTTTCGCTTTTTAACATTCTCTCTTCTACGAAGAAACTTAAGTTCACTTTCAGGCAAGCGACACAATCGTCAAAAGTTTCCTTTCACGAGGAAAGAAGCCTACTAAACCCTACCTCTGTTTATTTCTATTATTCTTTCTTTCTAAAGTGTGTTACTTACAAACACTTTAACCTGCTGCTTATTTTTTTATGTCCATGTATATGTAGAGTGTACCGACAGAAGAATAAAACTTCAAGTGATGCGCTAAAAATATTTTGTATTTTATTTTATTGATTTTATTTTATTTCATTTATTTCGTGTTTATGTATATTTTTTGATTTTTATAAATTTTTCCTTTTTTTTTTGTTTTGCTAATATAATGTATTGTCGTTGTATGCCAAACCATTCAATACAAAGCCAACCGTCGCCATACCTTTGGGTACCAATAACACAAAAACACACAACAAAAACAATAGCAACAACCGTATTGCCGTCATCTTAGTTTAGTTGAAGTAGCTTTGAAGATTTCACAGAACCAACCACTAAAGGAAGCTTTAAAGCAACAACAACAACAACAACAACAATAATAAAAACAACAAGTCAGAATAACGACAAAGGCTGGCATCCTATGCATTCAGCACTTTTACTATCAAACTAAGAAGAAATAAGGGAAGATGAAGTAAAAATACAACAACGTCTATAAAAGGAAAAAAGGAGAAAAAATAAAAAAAACAAAAAAATCAAACGGCGGCTGCATCTGAATCAGAGGCAGCAATAACATCGGTAACTGACGCAGCTACCGATAAAAGTTGACAGCTGCCGCATTCGTTGTTGCTGTTTTTATGTTACTCCAGCACCGACCATGTAGTACTGGTGAGACTTTAAACAAACACATACACACGCGCATACAACACACTTATCTATACATACACGGATAATTCATGTGAGCTTTTGCCATCATCATCACTTTAAAAGAAATATATATGCAACGTAAGCGAAGGTAAACAACAGAAGAGCCTGCTACAGATGTCAAAGAAAAGATTGTGCGTTTAAAACAACTCCAACATCTATGGCAACAACAACAATAGCAAATCATTACAAGTGCAAAAACACACACACAAAAACTACAAACAAAAATGTTCAAAACTACGGCGGCAGTAGCAGCATCATGACGTGACGTTAACGTCATCAATGGTTATAGCCAAAAAGGCTTTTAGTCAGCCAGCCATTCAACCCTAATGGGCGAACCAGTAACTCACACACAATCGCAGTTGCCCCGCAGACATCACAGACGACACCTTTAACTTAACTTAAGCAAAAACCACGCCTCAACATTTACTGTGCGTTCAAAACAAAAACAATGGTCGTTCATTATACAACTACTATGACACATAACTACACCAACAGAAATAGAATCCACCACTGTTTTCTTTTTTTTGCTCTCAAATGTTAAACAGAGATAACTGTATATTTACTTACAAGAAAGTTTAGTTATAAGAGAGTGAACTCTTTCCGACTTTCACGTAAGTCAAAAATTATAAGAGTAAAGGAGATAACTAGCGTGAGCACGAAGAACGAAGTAAACATTGTTGCACTCATATAAAGAAGTGTGTGTGCATAAGTGTTGCTTGACAAGCCAACTAACATAGCACACACAAGCAAACAAATAAACATCTAAATATACATATATTTATATATACATATATACGGTTTCATACAAACAGTGTTGGCACTTCCAACATTAGTTGAACCATCAGCCGTCATGCATTCACCATCAAACTTGCCTAAAGGTGAGACCGTGTTTTAATAAAATCGCGGCGCGACGCATGTCTCTCAACTACATATATATATATATAAGTATATATATATATATTTGAATATCTTATATGCTTGTTTACTCGTGTTTCGGGGTTGCGTTACAAATTTTTTTCGAATACAATAATTACACAAACAACATATACGTTACGGTACGCATTGTTACTGTTATTATTATCATTGTCGTTGTTGTTGATAATGACGAATTAATAGAGAGCTTAGAGAAATATATTAATGCAGAAGCGAATAGTAAAGTAAATGCATACAGTTATACATATATGTATAAATATATATATATATATATATTTATAAATGCATGTATATGTATGTATGTATATATGTGCTTAAATTAAACTAACAAAAAATTATGACACGCATCGTAAAGTTGTGTCCATTACTTGCAGAGTCAATCAGTGAGTGTATACGCGACGTCATATTATACGTTCGTTGATTTATGTTTTCTTGTTATTGTTATAGCCACCGTTATAAAAAACTGTTCAAAAAAGAAAAAAGAGAAAAAAAAGGAAAAGAAAATTTAGTGAAAAATAAAAAAATCAGACAATTCGCCAAACAACACTAATACAGACTTGCGTTGCAGTTGAACGGTAACAAAACGTTAATAAAGCCGCGGGCAAATTGTGTTTGCTCCAAACTTTCCTGCTGGTCTCTGCTTGCAGTTACAAATTTTATTTTCTGTTTCTTTCTGTTTTTTCCTTTATTTTTTTTTTTTTTTTGATTTTCTCAAAACCCGGCGCGTGTCATAAAAAAATATATATAAAAAGAATTAAACATAAAAGTAAATGAATTCCGAATAAATTTAAAATTCACCTATGAAATGGAAATTAAAATAATTGTGTGTTTTTTTTTCGTAATCTTCGAATAGCTCAACCAATTATTTAGTGTGAAAATTACTGTTCACGTGTGAATAATGTTTTTTTTTTTTTTTTTTTTTTTTTTGAAAACTTGTGCCAGTGTAAGTGTGAAAATTGTTAGACTGCATAAATAAAAACACAAAAATCAACGAAATTTTTAAACAAAATGTTGAACATACACACTTCCTGTCTAAAGAAGGATATACTACTAATCAATATCCCGATACAAAGCAAATCAAAAGAATGCAAAAAACGGATATACACAAAACCCTCTGTCAAGGATTAAAAACGTTAACATACAGGACAACGACTAAAGTTTTAATTTTTAATTCGCCTACATTTTTATCACTAATGAGTAGAGGCAATAAATTCATAAGCATTTAGCCAAATAAAATAAAAGAAAATGCTGCTCAAGGGTTTAAGTATTTTTTCCGTAACTCAAATAGACAGACAGATATGCCAGGATAGGCAAGTTATTTAGTATTGCGTTGCTCAAGTCTTGAAATATACAAACGACTCTTGAAATATAATACACGCATACATACATGCATTATATACACCTACTATGTATGTACTATATATATATATATATATATGTATCGAGCTAGGCACGTTCTTTTGCTCTTTTCTTCGTTAATTGTCTGCAGCCGGGAGTTGCACTGTTTCTGAATTTTGGATAAAAAATCGAAATGCTTAAGATTGAGTTCCAGGCAGCCTTTAAGCTCACACAGCGTTCACAATTGCTACAAAAATGAAAAAAAAGAAGATGGCAGAACAGAATTTTCTTATCCTCTTTCAGACATATTGTGGTTTTACAGCGGCTCATAAAAGAGAACTATGGGTTTTCTTTTTATAGCTTTTGTCTACTTGAAAAAAAAAGTATGTTGTTCTAAAGCAAGCATCTTTGATATGCATTTTTATATGAAACAAAATTATTAGGTTGCGGTAAGCCACAAAAAAAAAAAATCTGACGCCGTTTCACGTCTCTGTGATGTTACTCAGTATGCAGCCGCATATCTTTCTCCTAAGTCACCTAAGTTTTATAGGGCACCAGTAAAATGCGATCCAGTGAATTAATGGCGACTTTAGACTCTTTCTCCTTTGCTATAATCATCAATGGAAATTTATAATAGTAATGAGGTCAACTAAGGTGCATTGTAATCAAAATGTCAAAATAATTTTGACATCGTTTTGGCAATAGCTTGACGACGGTATTTGCCATGCTTACTTTAATTTTGATTAAACAACGATATTAGATTTACAGTGAAATCGAATCGGTTTCCTTTGCATATTCAGTTACCGTTAAAAGATCGAGATTTATTCATTTTATCCTCACTCTTCGTATTAGATCTTTTTGCTTAACCCATGGCAGTGCATCGATTACTTTTCTTGCTTATACGCTTGCATTTCAATTCTTTGAATTCCTGTGCGAAGCAAGGAAAAGCTAAAGTAAAAGCTTATAAACATTTTTTTGTAAATAAACATAAAAATATGTTAAGGCATATTACGGAAGAAAATTAACAAAATGTGTTTCCAAAATTAGTTTTCTATGCAAATTAAAAATCCCTCTTCTAAGTCATATATCCCGCTGGGCATTAAGAAAGGAACAACATTTTCCGTTACTTTTCGGACATATGATGTTTAAAAGCCTGCAATAGCTAAATATTGCAAAACACTTTCAAGCATTATTTATACTTTTATCAATCGCTTATGGTAGATTTACAGTAAGTCGATCGATTTCGACTGCATATGTGCACGAATCTTAAGAAAAAATTTCACGAACAAGTTGGCACAAGGACACTTAAAGCTAAAGAGTGATCAAGCAAGCTCTATATATATGTTCGATTTAAAATAACTAGAAAACGGCATAACATATGAAAGTGATTCTATTTTTATACCCTGCGCAATTTATGCTAGGCTGATGTACGCAACACCTACAAGAACTTGAGATAGACATACCTCCAGTTACACCAATCGATTCAGAAAGTAATTCCAAGCCAGTGTGTGTATCTGTCCGTTTGATATCTGTCCAGATACTTTTTTGTTCAACCTGCAAGTTGCAACTTTTTGAGCATAGCATGCTATGGCCCAAGGACGAACGCTGTCGAAAATGGTTGAGATCGGACAACTTTTTCGACCACTGCCCTTATTACGCCTTCAAATAACTGTATTAAGCGAAGTGGTGAAGGATACTTAATGGTGGGCCTTGGCCTAGTCTAATATTCTCTAATATTCTCTCGCTTGTTTCTATTCTAGATTGTGATTCATGATAAAAATGATTATCTATAGTTTTGCTTAAAAGTTCGGTTCAGCAACACCTTGCATTTGTAGACACATTTCCACGTGAATCTGCACTTATTTCACCAACAACATGAGTAATGTTCGCTGTAAGGTCGTTGAGTGTCTATGGTTTATTGGTGTAATTTGAGCACCCATTGTATGTCTATAGCATAGCTTTTAAAGTCATTTAAGGGAAAACCCAAATATTGTTTTCTTGCTTACAGGGATATTTTTATTATGCAATTGATAAGAGCTTTCAATATAAACTCTAATGAAAAGCGGGTATACTGGCTTTGATATCTGCTGTACTCTCATAGTAGGAGGCATAACGAAATTTCAAATTTTACTATTCAGCTTATTATCTAAACTATTTAATATGGCATTAATTTCTTAATAAATAAATTTATTAACTAAAAAATTTACTATTAATTTGACGAGAGAAACTCTATTGCACTTGTGATGTGAACCCACGACTATTCATTTTTTATTTTTTTTTTACTTCATTCCTGTTAGTCGACGTCCTTTGCCTACTGGGCCATTTAGGTGGATCTAAAAAAAAAAAAAAAAGATTTATTTTGCAAGTTTCAAGGATTTATTTATTTATTTTTTTTTTTTAAAGCAAATAAAATTTGTGGCTTTCCCTAATACTGCTAAGCTATTCTACCTTAGGATCTACAAAAATTGAAACGAATCTATAAACAAACTCTTACTTGGTGACTCTTAAGCTTTTAATGCAGATTTTTGAATTTCCTGAACATAGTCAGTGCCTTTGCGTTAAGTAAAGCTGTTGCTCTCACCCTCGCACTCGCTTTAATTCTAATTTTGATATAATGTCGCTGTTATTACCATTCGCGAACTTTGCAAAATAATATATTAGATATAAGATTTAATCCTTGGTTAGGAAACCTTCATAGGTAAAAGATTCTCTTCATTGCCGATCTTTTCATAATCCAATAGGATTCATAAACATTTAGCTGAAGAAATAGATTTACTATAAACGATTCTGTTGTAAGGGAAGATATATGTATGATCGCCTTAAGTAGTAGAGATTTATAATTTGCTTCATACAGTTTTTTAATTTCTTTAGGTTGGTATTAGTGCAACCTTTATTTACCATATCCAAAGGTGACGTAAACATGTTATGCTGTCACTTTAACAGAATATGTTGCATGGAACTGCTTTCGTAAAGCTCTTTGCTTGCATAAATAATAGCCATTATTCGAACATAACATACATATGCAATCTAACATCCATGTAGTTAGTCCTCGAAAATCATTCTTTAAAGACAACTTTCTCCGCAAAGAAAGATCAAAAAGCAAGCTTAAGAATGTTAGGGCACAATAATTACGCACATATTCTCTAATTCACACACGAGCATATCCGAATTACTAAATTTACGCTAACGGCAGGCGAACTTTTTAAGCGATTTAGTAGAGTTTTGAAATAAACCTAACAACAAACAGGTAAAAAATTATATTCGGTCCTTTATACCCATCACCGTGATCCTAAAAAAAAAGAAGGGAAGTAAATTTTCCCACTCTATAATATTGGGTGGGTGCGACTAATTTTCTCTACTTGCCGAATAAAAGTGGACGTTTATATGGGGCATGTGTTGCACTTTATGAGTAACAAGCAAAAAGCACGAAGAGCAAAAGTGTTCACAGTTTTTCTAACAGTATGGGCGAGTGGGCGTTGTGAGAGTGTTCTTTGAAAAGTTTAAACCATTCTTCAATTTTTTTTGCAAGTTCGTAGACGATATCTTAATGTTTTCGAACGAGAGAATATTTAACACAGTTTCTATAGCGTTGCGCAGATGGACAGATGAACGGACAGACATGCGTAAATGTATTCCGAATTTGAAACTGGTCTAGAATTTATATACTTTATAGAGTTTTTGAACCTTGCTCCTGTCTGGTAAATGAGTTTTGAGGGAAAAAATTTATGACAGACTATAAAAATAAATAGGCGCCGCTAATTTTTTCCATGTCTGCAGAGCTACTACAACATTGCCCATAAAATATGCGTTCAAATTTTTGTACATTTATTTGCTATAATTTATGAGTAATGAGCTAAAAACCAATTTTTCATTCCCTTTAAGAAACAGAGGTGTTCTTAGTTTACGCGGCGCTGTGGGCGTGTCCTTCGAGCGATTTGGCCCATTTTCAATTCAATGCAAAATGCAATGCAGTGCTTCTGTCAAGTTTGAAGACGATGGTTTCTTTTTTGCGGCCAGGAGAATGTTTATAGAAACAGACATTACAAAGACGGACGGACGGATCGATTTAGAATTTGATGCTGATCAAGAATATATACACTTTTTAGGGTCTCTGACGCTTCCTTCTGGGCATTGCAAACGTTTTGACAAAATGAATACATCCCTCATTCTTCGGTGATGGGTATAAAAATTACAATAACACGATTACTGTAGAAAATAAGCATAGACCCACCCGACCAACCAAACTTACAGAATTGTAACAAATTAACCCAAACCTAGTTCTGTTGATATTGCAAAAGACCTAGAAAACTATAAGCAAATTAGTATTCAACACGAAACCGCTCCAAACGTTTGAAAAGCCAAAGCTTTTCATAGCCGCATTCTAAGAAAAAAACCGAGCATCGAAACCATTTATATGGGAAGGGCATATATGAGGGACGAATATGGCGGTGGTAGGTTTCCGCATAGCAATGAAATAAGGTTTTTCTGATAGGTCTCAGCACTTTTCAAAACTTATTTCAAATCTGGAGTTACGCAATGTGTCTGTACGTTTATAGACCTCGATTTGGTCGCAATCACTTGGCTTCTTTGGTCTTGTGATCGTAATTAAAGGCTTAGTTTGTTCTATAACTGCTTGGTTTCTAATATTTTTAATTTTAATGCTTATTTTACTGGTTTGTTTTTTACTTCGCGATAAACCGTAACTTAGTGAAGACATTTTTAGCAAAGACATGCACATTCAATAATGCGACTCATCGCAGTGGGCTATCTTTTCTTTGTTTTCGGTGTATACAGGACTTAACCATCTTGCTTTATAATAAGACGAAGCATTTTCTTATGACGCTTCCTTCCGAATACTAAAATTGATATAAAATCAAAATAATTGTGAGTTGAAAAAACATTATCTTCTTTTATGAGTAGTGGCCGACCGCGGCACCAAATCTAACGCGAGCCTATTGATGGGATGAGGCAATCAATATAGTTCCGTATCTTATGTGATGAGCATCAAATGTAAGAACATTGTCTTAGTTAGTAATATTTTTAAAACATATTTTTAATTTCGTATTCTCCACCAAAGTCTACTTAGTCCGCTGGTTCGCCCTTTCAGAAATTTTCCCAAATCCAAACCTTTAGTAAGCTACAAGATCTCAGAAAACTGACAGTTTTAACCGACTTTAGTCCGTAAGCCACTATTTAAAGCAGATATCAAGTTGCGGCAATTGGTTCACTTTTATTTATTGCCCACGCAAGCGGATATGTGCGACGCTTGTCACTTCAAAATATTATGTAACAGAAAGAACAAATTGTTTTCTTATTTGATGGCGGGAAAGAATTGTCGGAAAAATTTTTCCCATTAAGTTTTACATCGATACCGGAAAGGATAGTTGCAATTTTGACTAATACTGGACATGTTTCTAGGCATGTGTTTATACCAATTTTCAAACTTGACTTCATATCTCAATATAGGGCTGTAGTCAGAATTGCAATGGTAAGGGACACATGAACGGGCGGGCACATTTTTAGTTCCTTTTTCTTGTTATAACGAAATTGAAGTTCAGTCAGTCTGTCTGTCCACCTATTATTTGTCTATGTACATCTCTATGTACACCTCTACTTTGAGGTGTTGAGGTGAAATTTTATACAACAGACACATTTGGGCCCGAAGGCGAATCGTATTGAAAATGCGTAGAGTCGAACCATTTTTACGATCGCTTGCCGTGTAATGCCACGTTTTAAAAAACTGCTACGATACGGTGTAGATTATTCAAAGACCGACCTTGCCTGACCATAGTGTTTTTATGTGTGTTTTCCTTTTTTCAAAATAGAAAAGCGTTCAAATTTAATTCTGAATAATGACGAAGAAAAGAAAAGTTCCTCCCCCTTAGCTAACTAAACTGAATTTATTAAGAGCATATTATAAAAAGATGTACGAGCCTTTAATGCCGACATTAGATTGAATGCATTTAAAAAAAAATTTTTTCAAAAAAATTAAAGATATTTTCACTGGATTTATATGCTTTTCTTACATATATATATATATATATATAACGTAGCATATCTGATACTTATGCCTATCGTACTATTTATAAAGAAACGTGTAATAATAATAACTTGAGTTTAATTGCTGACTATGTAGTCTTTGATCTAAAAGAAAATAAAATAAAAAAAAAAGTTTTTTAAATAAAAAACATAAAAGTATTTAGCGCATTGTATATAAATGCATATGAAAGTGTATAAAGAGACTTTTAAAAGGCTATGGGTTCTCCTTGGCCACTCAAGCTATTGGCTATTTCTCTAGTGAGTCTGGGCAATGTGTTTAACGCAAATCTTCACAAACTGTTTATCAAACATAGAAAAGATATAAGCAAAAAATGACTACACTGTCAAACCCTTGTCCCCAAACTCTCAAATCATAAATTGAATTTCTTCTTAAAGGAAAAGAGATTTTCATTGCGCTTTTCGACCGAAATTTTTCTCATTTCTTTCCACGTTAAACTTTCTTAAGGAAAATCCCAAGATGCGAAACCAGTTCTGCAAATTTAAGGCCATCATTTGACCTAAGAGAGATTAATCAATTCCTACTTCCAGATCTTGTTGACTTTTTGAACTTAACTCGATGAGAGTTGCAAAAGATCTAGTCTTCTAGACTTAGATCTAAGCTTCTGGAAAAGTTTTCGCATTTGCCAAAAAATTGATTTACTTACGACAGAACATTGAGGAGAAGTATTAGAAGTAGAAGCTGTTCTTCTTTTAAAAAAAAGTACATAGAGGAGTAAGAGAGGGTGGCGGTAGCACTCCCGAGTTCAACGTTGGTAACGATTTCCCGGCAAGTTGATGTCGGAATATGAGGCTAGACATCGCATTTCATGTTAAAAAGCATAACATCATTACTTTGGCATGTTGCTCTCTTTTTGTTGGCCTAGTTGCCTCAGTTGGTCTCAGTGGCGCGTAATATGTAAAGATGACGCTTGTGAAAAGAAATAAGGAATCGCTTCATGTAACACATGTATAGGCAAACATATCATTATTATCTTATTAAACAAACGAAAACACTACAGTGAAAGTGGGCGAGGAAGTGGTCGGATCCGAACCATTTCCAATAGCGTTCGTCCTGAGGCGAAAACATGTCCTCGTACCAAATTTCATCAAAATATTTAGAAAATTGCAAGCTGTTGGTTGAACACAAAAAAATAAGAAGGACAGACGGACAAAGAAAGCTTAGAATCATTTTCTGAATCGATCGGTATAATAAAAGGTGGATCTACGTCGAGTTCTTCACGGCGTTACATGTGTATGCAAAAACTTAATACATCCTTGCACAACAAGTGTCCTAAGCCGTAAAATTCAGTTAAAAACTAACTAAGTAATTATACCGAAATAATACTGTAATGATAATGATGTACATATATATATGTATATATGTATACACCTTTATATATAGTAAATAAGTATATATTGCATAAAGAATATATATATATATACAGATATATATATAAAAGTTTTGTGATTACTCTTATAGTATATCATACATTATATATTATATCGTATATATTATATTTTGCTTAGCAGTAACTTATTACGTGACAGCCGTCCATGCGTATGCTTAGTTGACATATTAGGGTTGTAGTATTTTATTTGCCTAACAACGATCCCTTTCGTCGTTCAGTGCGAAATCGTCACGATGTTCAGGCGCAGTTGAATAAGTGTCAACCTTAAAAAAAAACAAAAAATCAATTGTAGATGAGATAGAGTTAATTAATTATTAATTAATTATTATTAATTATTAATAAAACAAATAAATTATATTTAGCCCTAAAATAAATAAGTTCGGAACTTTGTCCTCCAGATTAGACAAATGCAGACTAACTAATTTGATATACGCAAATATATTTTCATGCTTGCAGAGCATATTATTTTTACTTTCCCAATAAGTCTTCTCGATGAAAACGACTTTCTTCCTGTAGCTCAATGAAATGAACACATTTTTTCACATTTTAATCTGAATTTAACTAAAAACAAACAGAATGCGAAAAATTTCGATGTAAGCGCTTTTGTTCTACGTTAGTTATCTTTGCTTACATTTAGGTCTACACTTTCTGTGAGTAAAGCGAAGATGAACATTTCTTACCTGCGTTAAGACATCACGAGAGCATAAGCCATAACGCTCGCGATCTATTATCGGGAATCTATTATTTTTTGGTAAAAGGAGGTTTGATTCGATTGTTGTTCTAGTTTTGTCATCGATCTTTGAATCTGTGTTCACCTTCCCGGACTCAATCTCAAGTAGCCTAAATAATCCCAACTAGTTGAAGCAAAAACATTGAACACAGACAAGTCCGTAATTAATATAAAGATGAGAACTTTTTATATTTCTATCGTAAGTCGGAACATTTTGTTTCACATTGACTCTATAAGAACGCATTGGGGCAAGTCGCTTACACCGAAATATCACGATCCAGATATTCGTTGCTAAATAGGTTATTTGTTTCTGGGGGAGACTGAAAAGCTTCCAAGTCCTTTGCTTTGTTAAGAAGTAACCCTTCGTTAGCTTTTGATACAAAGCTTTATTAAGTTTGTGCGGATGAGAAGGACTTGATGTTGATCCGCTTTGTATTATACCGATCAGAAAATGAGTTTGAGTCAATCTGTGCATCTGTCTGTCTGTCTAGTTTTCTTGTGTTCGTCGTACAGGTCGTAATTTTTCAGATATATTGATGAACTTTAGCACACTGTCATGTTCTGGCGCAACGACGAAAGTTGTTGGAAATCGGATGGGAACAACTTTTCGAACACTTCCCATATAACGATGTATTTTGAAAAGTTGACATTTGGATAACCGTATTTAATGTTGTGCCATGTCACCCCAGAGTGGTTTTAATTATGTGCAATCTCTTGAATGATTAATGGAAATATTTAAGAATTATTTGCCAAAGGCTCTAAGCGGGATCGAATTCCTTTTATGGCTCAAAGGGGTTAGTTTCAAATGAAGTCGCTACTTTGATGATCCCTGATTAAGCCATTGCTAGTGCAGTAGCACTCTTCGACTTCTCTGCCTCCCTCTCCCTCTCTATTTGTCTATGTCAGGACTCCACACTTACCACTGCCTTTACAGAAGGAGAAGTGCAATATGCAGTTTGGTTTTTAATTTTGCGCGACCCTCTAAGCCTAGAGTTAACCAGGTAATAGTTAGAGAATCAAATTTTGCATGAAAACAAATCTCCAGAATGCATTAACAAATATGACTAACATACGGATATCTCCCTTTAGATGAATTCCTTTTATTTATTTAAAAAGTGTCTTCCGCTGACTGATTGAACATCTATGATATCTTCTACTACTTTACTTTCCTAACAAATGGATAAAGAATACTTAGCTTTTAAGTATGGGATCCAAGTCGCTATATTATCCTCATCATCTTAATGATCATTGTCATCATCAGTAGCTACTATCTCGAATCGGTTAGTTTAAAGTACTAACTGACAATGACTTTCAACATATACAAATATCTATGCATGCCTTCGCAAATGCATGCATGCATACACACATACACATGCATTTAGACTCAACCACCAAAAAAAAAAATAAATAAATAAATAAAAAGAAAAAAAAACACTAACAATTGCTTATCATTATTGAGCATCTTTTTAACTGCTTGTCTCTCGAACTCACAATGGGTCAGTGTCAGCTTTTGTTTTTCAAATTTTTTTTGTCTTTTATTTTATTTCGTTCCTTTTAGTTTAACGTTAATCTTTAAGTGTAGTGTTTTACTTTGTATACCTATAAACAAATGTGTGTTCGGGTGTGTGTGTGTGTGTGTGTGTGTGTATGTGTTTTTATGGTTCTAAATTAATGTCATAAATTAAGTTAAAATTGTCAACAACGAAGACACATTACAACAACACTGACAACAACTACATTAAGTTAAACACAACAAAAAAAAAAAGAGTAATAAAATATAAAAACACAAAGCAACAACAACAGAAACAACAAAAAACTAAGACAAAAAAAAATGTTAAACAATCTAAGATTCGTTTTGTTAGATTGTTGTTATTGTTATTGCTATTACTATATACGTATGCGGTTGCTGTTTTACCGTTTAAACATATGGACAAACGGACAGACAAACATATATACAGGTTATAAGAAAACGTCGGGATCATTTGGTCGGTCATTCGGGTCATTTTGGCGTTAATTTATTGATACCTAACGGCGTCAGTCTTACGTATAAATTAGCTTTTGTTTATTTTTTTTTTTTTTTTTTTGCCTTGCTGTCGCTATTAAAAGCTTAGAAAGAGAAACTGAAAAAGAATACAAAAAAAAAAAAGAAAAGAAAAAAAATATTAATGAAACGTGTGAATTCTAAAACGTTAAACATTTTAATATCCTTCTCTAACAAAAGTAAACAAAAAAGAACAAAAAAATGAATGCTATCTAATAAAATAATAAAAGGTTTTTGTGTTTTTTTTTTTTTTTTTTTTTTTTTTTTTTTTTTTTTTTT